>QGQJ01001691.1:331-11828 GCA_003206725.1 Blastomyces emzantsi
GCAGCAGCAACAACAAGAACAATGGCAATAATAATAATAACTACATGCCGACCAGCATGGTCAACATGGCCAATGTAACTTCCATGCCGTCGTCTATGGTCATGCAATCCAGTTTACCCACAATGGTGACGCCGCAGATGATAACACCTCACCTCCTGCAGCAACATATCTAGAAGAGCGCTTGCTGGTTGGGCTGGGCTGGGCTGGGTTGGCTGCTGGGGGTTTATCTCATTTTTTTTTCCCTTTTGCGTTGCTTTGGCTTTGCTTTCCTCTACTCTACCCTTTTGTTCTCTCTCCTTTTGAGGATTCCATTCCTTCCTCTTTCCCCATCGCGGGACATGGTGGTTTTTGGAAAGGTGGTGTTGACTCCTTTTGGAATATGGATTTTGGTATGGATATTTTGGATCTTGGAATCTTTTTTTTTTTTCTTTTGTGGTTATGTTTGCTCTGTTATAGAAAGGGAAATCGGTTTTGTGCTAGTTATCACCACTGCTGCTCCTACTGCTGCAGATTTTATGTCTCTCTTTCTATCTATATTTCCTTTCCTTCCCTCCCCTTTGAATCACCCTTCAAGCTCCGCCCTAACTTGTCTTATCCTATCTATCTATGTTGCCGTTTTTTTGGTTTTGCACGTTCCTAGTTTATGACCCTTTTATATACACAAACACACATATCTATATATATATATGCATGGCTTTATTTGTCCCTCACCCCCTCGTGCGTTTTGTCTTCCTTTTCTCTCGTTCGGAAGGAAAGAAGATATTTTTTGGTTTTGTTTTCATACTGTATAAGAACTTCCCTCGCTCCCTTCCGTCCCCTTCCCCCCCCGCAAACACGGGTCGTGAACTGATTGATTGGCTGTTGGTTGATGCACAGAAAGAGACATTATTCAGAGTCGATTTCATACTCGTATGGAACACACGTACATCTGCATGTCTCCACATCTACACTTATCTGTTGAATGCGGCTTTACTATTCAAATTTTTAACTACGTTATTATATGATTTTTCTTTTTGTTTCTCTTTTCAATGTTCTCTTTTTGCCTATGATTATGAGCTGAGCTATTTTATCTTTTGCTGCTATCTACTTACTACTTGCGACTGCTACTACCTGCTATGATACTTAACATATATTTCATATTATGATTGATTTTCTGAAACCTCTCTCTCTCTCTCTTATTTTTTCTTTTTGAAACAGATTCTCTGATTATTTTATTAGATGCTCTTTGACACTCTCTCTTCACTTTATCTCATTCTGCTCTATATGTTTTTGCTTTGAAGTAAAATTATAATTTACTGCATTGATTTTCTTTGAATTAATTTTTTATATACATGTAATAAACCGTAGTCATTAAAGAGTAATTGATTGAATTATGCCCTCTTTCATTCCTACCTGACTGGCTATATATTATTATCAAGAGTTTACTTTTATCTCTTTCAGTTTCTTAACAAGTTTCCGTGACTGCCAACCTTCTACCCCCGGGGCCCGGATCTACCCTTTCCGGAATAGGAATGGTCGCGACCAAGCTGTGTACCCGCATGATAGATGTCGCCTCCCAGAAACTCTAATTATCGCAAGCAACCCAACCAACGTCTGTGACAGCTTCATCGCCTGCTAATTCTCCACGCCAACGTTCGTCATGAACTACTGGCCGGTTTTTACCGTTGTTCATTCTTCCAACTTATCCTCCCCGCATTCCCCAACATCGTTTTGGTTAGGAGTGAGTCTTATGGGCGAAGGGAGACGAAGCAGCAGCTGAGGACGAACGTGATGTGACCGCAAACTAGTTACCTGGTTAGCTAGCTATTACGTTACTACGTACTGTACTTTTTCGAACGGTTTGGCGGATTCAACGACAAGGAACGAGGGGGAAAACGGTTGCTGTGGACTGGAGGATATATATATATATATATACTACTCATTTTGCCCGTTGTTGATTGTACTTTGCTACGCTTTGTTTCATTTCATTTCTCTCTCTTCTCTTCTTCCCCTAGGAGGGTAGCTAGCTTCGTCCATACCACAGCCCGCTAGGGAAGCGATCCGGAGGCTCTTTTTTTTTTTGCTGCGGAAACGAAAAGAAGAAGAGAAAGGAAAAGAGAGGAAGATATACATGATACCCGACCAGCGTCATCCACGAAAAAAAAAAAGGAGAGATAGAAAAGAAGAACAGAATTTTTACAACCTCGCGCCGCGTCTTTGTTGTTTTTTCCCCCTTTCTTATATAT
Organism: Blastomyces emzantsi; assembly: GCA_003206725.1. Lineage (NCBI taxonomy): Eukaryota > Fungi > Ascomycota > Eurotiomycetes > Onygenales > Ajellomycetaceae > Blastomyces > Blastomyces emzantsi. The sequence continues at coordinate 2,557 of QGQJ01001691.1, forward strand.
CATCCCCCCTTTTTCCTCTTATGAGCTCGTCATTGCCGGATAGAGAGTCCGATCGATCGCCACTGCTTGGTGCGGGTGAGCAGTCGTCGTCGTCGTCGCCGTCGTGGGGGCACGGACACGATGCCAATGTCTATGCCAATGGTTCCGGAGGGTTCGGTGGCGGTGGTGATGCAGCAGCAGCAGCAGCAGCAGCAGCAGCAGCGGGGGATGATGATTTCGCGAAGGAGGTTTGCAAGGATGCGGCGTCGAAGAGTAGCTTGTATCTCTTTCTGCTTACGCTGAGTATTGGGGGGTAAGATTGGCCTCTTTGACCTTTTTGTTTTTTTGGTTATTTGGTTATTTGTTAGAAATGCGGTTGGGGTTGATGGATTGATTGATTGGTTGATTGATTGCTAACTTTGAAATTTTTGACGATCGATACAGTTTACAAATTGTTTGGTCTGTGGAGCTATCTAATGGATCTGTATGTGCCACGGAGAATTTTTTTCCCCCCGTCCTATTGTATTCTTGGACACGAAGAAGCTAATGTTTCCCCCCCCCCCCTTGTCTACAGCCCTACTTACTCTCTCTTGGGATGGATAAATCCCTCCTGGCATTTGTGTGGATTGCAGGTCCCTTAACCGGAACCCTTGTCCAGCCATACGTCGGCATCCGCAGCGATAACTGCAGAATATCATGGGGGAAACGAAAGCCGTTTATGATCGGGGGCGGGATTGCTACGATCATATCCCTACTCGCGCTTGCGTGGACTCGTGAGATCGTGGGCGGCTTCTTGGGTATATTTGGGGTTCCCTTCCGCTCCACGGGGGTCAAGGTAACCTCCATAGTCGTGGCGACCATTTTGATGTATTGTCTTGATTTTGCTATTAATACGGGTGAGTTGGAGGTTTCTCACAGCTACTTTTTTTCATTGGAGATGACCGTTAAATGTCCCATACTGACATTGGCTGGGTTCTTTTTTTTTTAGTGCAAGCGGCTATCCGAGCTTTCATAGTCGACAATGCACCCGCGCATCAGCAAGAATCCGCCAATGCATGGGCCAGTCGGCTCACTGGCATTGGCAATATCCTGGGCTATATCTCCGGCTACCTCGAGCTCCCTAAAATACTTCCGTTTTTTGGAAAGACGCAATTCCAAGTCCTCTGTATGATTGCATCGCTGTCGCTGGGCATCACGCTTTTGATTAGCTGCCTTTACATCACGGAACGGGATCCACGACTGGAAGGGCCACCGTCGTCAGATAACCCTGGCGTCGTCGCTTTCTTCAAGCAAGTTTTCCAATCCATCCGCAACCTCCCGCCGCAGATCCGCAAGGTGTGCGAGATCCAGCTCTTCGCATGGATCGGGTGGTTCCCGTTTCTGTTTTATATCACCACGTATATCGGCCAATTGTATGTCAATCCTATATTTGAGGAACACCCCAACTTATCGCCTGAAGATATCGACGAGGCCTGGGTAACGGCTACGCGGGTGGGCACCTTTGCACTACTAGTCTACGCGGTAATATCATTCGCAGCGAGCATCATCCTGCCGTTCGTTGTTGTACCGACATATCGACCAACCATGGCATCGCGGAGAACTGTGGGCCTAGCCACCCGGTCGCACCCATATCTTACTCGCAGAGAATCAGCGTCAACCATATCCATCACCGCCTCCTCCGTAGCAGCGATACCGCAACCAGCACCACCACCAGCACCACCACCACCACTGCTCAGCGAACCACTTGAACGAACGGATGGAGAAACCCCCCCATCTCTCCTCTCTCGCCTGCAGATACCCGGTTTCACGCTCCGGCGCGCCTGGTTTATGTCCCATATCCTATTTAGCCTGTGCATGTTCAGCACATTTTTCATCAGCACGCCGCAGGCCGGGACGGTTACCGTGTCTATTGTTGGTATCCCGTGGGCACTGACGCTTTGGGCGCCGTTTGCGTTTATATCGGCAGAGGTGGCGAGGAGCGAGGCGAAAAAACGCCGGCGGAGATATCGGTTGCAGCGCGCGAGTCCTGGAAGTAGCGAAGATCGGGTGTCCTCTGCGGGGCTCCGGGGACATCGTGCGATTGGCTCCAGTCGAGGAAATTGCAGTGATGGTGGTGGTAGGGCCAGAGAGAGCGGGGAAGAAGTGGAAAGGGAGGTTGATGGAGCCTCCGATCTGGCCCGTCACCACTCCACCGCCTCAACATCCACACTGACCACTGCGAACACCACCGACAATGGCAAAGACGACAAGGACAACGCCGAGAGCTCTGCTCGCGGCAATGAAGATGATGATAACGCTATCATCGATGAGGAAGACGAAGACGAAGACGAAAACGAGGACGACGACGCGGACGATGAAAACGACACAAGCGACCAAGCCGGCGTGATCCTCGGCATCCACAACGTGGCCGTGTCCTTTCCGCAGATCCTCTCGACGCTAGTGAGCAGTCTTATCTTCGGCGCGCTGCAGAAGCCGCGCGGGGAGCCGGGGGATGATTCTGTCGGGTGGGTGTTGAGGTTTGGCGGGCTTGCGACGATTGGGGCGGCGGTTGTCACGAAGAGATTGGCGGAGGGGAGTGGGGGGGCGAGTTCGAGAGGTGGTGGTGGTGGGAGGGGCCGATGAGGAAGATGCGTTTTCTGTAAAGTATCCATTATTAGTTCATGCGTATCCATCTGTATGTTTGGGCTTTGGGGTGGACATACGCTTTGGACAGGTCTAGCACTTTATAAGCCCAGGCAGCACAACGTCCCGAATATGCGTAGCCGGCGTGACTGTATGCATCAACATTAGTTACTATTTAAAATTCGGACGGGAAATGGCTCTCATTAGAATAAACAAGAGAGCATACGGTGCAATAACGATTCTAGCTCCGGGGACTGGGAGGCGGCCTAAGCCTGGCAGCTCATTGGGGACCTGGGAAAGCCATTTGTCCAGCTGGCTTGAGAGGGTTGGTTCGTGGTCTGAGTACCACGACCCGGCGTGTGTTGCTTCTCTGGAGGGCATTCTGGATAAATCAATTTTTATATGAGATGCGTAAAGTTTCTATGGTATTAATGGGTATATTCTTGTCAGGGGAGGGGAAGGATGCCAGCCCAGACGTTGTGTTGTTGGTGGAATGACGTTGTTGTTGTTGTTGGTTGAGTCTGAGGCGGGGAAGGGTTTTGCTCTGGGCGGCATGCCGAGAGGAGGGGTCCAAAGTCAAAATTAGACACGGCATGCCGAAGCCGGGATAAACAATTTGAAGGACCAAATTTATTGGCAACACGTTGAGTAAGCTGTAAAAATAAAATGAATTTCCTAGTTATTTATAGGGCATTTTAAGAACTTTTAGAGTCAGCGTAATATTAAGTTGAGTCCGTCCAACAGCTATTCATACACGATGGGAAGTTGGGAGACATGAACCCCCAACCTCAATTGGCAGGGATTTAACATTCTCCCAGATCTCCAGTCAGTGAGCATTAGCCTGAACTGTAAGCCAATCAAATGGCTCTGAAATACTGCGCGAGAATTGTCCCCCACTCCTCTAGGCAAACTAGCTAATGTCAGTCACATCGAGTCATCATAGCTCCATCCTTTACCTGTTTCATGCTTGCAGTTAATATACCTCGTCTACCTGTTACATCTTACCCGACGCGCATTGTATGAAGTCTCATGTGTTGCTACCAGTAGACCTCACCCGTGTGACCCACCATGCATTTATTTCTCGACCTTGTCCCTCCTACAACAGGCAGTATTATTACCCAATGTGAAAAACGGTAGAAATACGTTGATGCCGATCTAAAATCATGACCATAAAATCCAGATACAGCATCTTCAGCCAAGGAAACTCCGCGTCGAAAGGCTGTAAACTTCCAGCAGATACTTCAAACCCATCGCCCCATTCAATGCAGCTTCAGCGTCGAAAGGTCCGTTGATAAAAAGGTGTCGCTGTGGGGTCCAGAAAAAGTCATGCCAGAGGCCAAATTTCCCATATTGCCATAGAAACCTGGGGAGGAGAGTACCTTAAAACACCGTCGACAGCGATTCAAGTGTGCCCACTGAGTATCCAGTGTATCCCCTTCGATGAACTCCATAACAATGTAATGCGGCGGCGAGTTGTGGTCATTAAAAAAGAGCGTAGACATAGAACCTTGCATATTCAACCCTTCAACGCGGTCAACTTGGCCTGCCCTTCCGAATTTGACGACAAACTCGTCACCAATTTTAACGACCTTATACCCAGTGTGCTTGACCAATAGAGTGGCGTTTTTCAATCTCGGAGTTGGTTGGAAGGGATGTGGGATATCGGGAGCAAAATACGGCAAAGGACAGCGATGGCGCTGGAAGTGGTGGATTTCGGACATTTAGGAGATATTGGCTTCCAGCAAAGTATATAATGGGTAAAGCTGTAATTCAAAGCGTGGTGCGGGCTTCCAAGGAGGTATTTCCAACCCTGGTTGCAGGGCAGCATCCTTCACGAACGGTTCAAGTTTTCTTGTACTGTCTGTCTGGTTTGTCGCGTTGGAAAAAGGGCGAAAGTTACCAGCTTAATTGCCACGTGATCACGCGTCTCGGAGTAGCGCGCAGCAATGTATACAGCTCTATCCTTCTGATAGAGATGATTACGGCAAAACGTGGCACGAGATACTTTTGCATTTTGCCGATTCATCAAGAAAGAATCACTTTCGAGTTGAGGGTCATAGAATCGAGGAGCTTATAGATGGTGAGACGGGACTGAGGGCTTTGAAAGGTCCTGTCAAAGCTACTGACTCGTTGATCTCCACGATCTAGCATACCGGAGTTAAGATATTCCTCCATAAAGGCCAATCAACGCCTTTGGATTTCCCGTGTCACACCAATAACACGCTACATCCACCGAGACAAAGAGCTACCCGCGAGGCTAAAAGCAGTTCGCGACGAGGTCGGGTGAAGTGGTATCTTGACCTACCTATCTGCAGACCTACACATCCACGCATTTATAGGTTGTCAGCTTTCTCAATCGCTCCTAACCGTGAACTTATACCCCCATTGTACCCAGTCAAAACCAATCTACTCCATACAAGCCCTCCATGGGTATCAAGCGCAAGGCGTCCTTCACCACCATCATCTCCCCAAGGAGCCACAGCTCCTCAACCTACCACAACCCCAACCAAACCTCCCCAATCCCAATGCCATTCCTAGGCACCGCAACAATCACCGTCGACGAGCCCCCGCGACACCTCCATAGCCGCACGCGCAAACGGTTCCGCAACGACCGCCCGGACGACCAGAGCATATACGGTAAGCCCGCCATTAAAAATCATTCATTCCATAGAAACGGTGGGTAGGGGGGTTCTCTATAGCTAAAATTTCAAATTCACAATAGATAAAACCCTCCAATGGCTATTTTCCGCCCAGCGGAAACCCAGCGTATCGCAGAATAACCTAGAATCCACGCGGGTGGCTGCTGCTGCTGATGTCCCCAACGAACAACAGCCATCATCATCATCACCACCACCCCTAGATCCCAATCAGCAGACGCTGCAGAGGTTCTTCCAGCCCGTTCGCGGTTCGCGAGATGCCCAGAACCATATCCACAACCAGAACCAGGACTATAACCACGGATTCAAGGATGCGGTATTTCCAGCTGCCACACAGACGCAGCATTTATCGAATGATGGTGTACCGATATCCAATCCTACACAGCCGGTCGAGGGGATGGGCATGAATAATACGGGTATGGACGTCGACATGGATATGGATATGGGTTGTGCGGGTATGGAAGGCTTTGTGCCGCTGCATGTGTCGATGGCCCTGGAGCATGGGCAAGGCCCGGTACATGCACATCAACAACAACAACAGGAACAACTGCACGAGCAGGATAGGCGATGGGTTGGTGGTATCGGGTGGATGTAGTTTTAGTGTGTGTGCGTGAGTGTGTGGGTGGGTGTGTTCATGTCTCTTACTTGCGTATTTCTTACTGATTGATGTTTTGTGTCACTCTTGTTTATACATATATATATATATACTGGGGGTGCGGCGTTCTTTTTTTTTGCGGTCGGATGTCTGATATGTTTTTACCTGGTCGAAATTGAGGCAAGTTTGTTCATTTGGGTGGGAGGTGGGGTGCCAATTCCTCTGATATCTGCTTTCGGGCATGTTCTTCATGTCTCCTTTGCCATTATATTTGTATTTATATGTATGTATGTATATATAAATGTCAGATGGAATCATAGAAGTGGATGTACGGAGAGCACGTAAGGAGAGACGAGGCGCCGTCTTTGAATTCCCTGTGCTGTGAATTAAGAGCATGAATGACACCCGATGTATAGAAATATATATGACCCCTTCGAAAGAATGATTGTATTAGTACGGACTATATCTCATCGAACTGACTGTGGTGCAGCCTCTTATCGTACGTAGCGAGCATAAGGGCGAAAGTGGCTTTAACGGGTTTTCAACGGCCAGGACAAACAGAGCTAGCTGGACATGTTGTTTGAGGATTAAGAATTGAATAACAACTAAATATGTAGTCCCAAACCGGGTTGTTGTTTGTTTGTTTTTTTTTTTTTTTTTTGATATATTGATGTTCTTTACACTTGTATATAGCTCTGGTGGGATCGCCGCCCTAATCCTCCTCGCCCAGCCCACGCCAGGATTGACCAAGTTAATCTTAACCGCATCCACCGCATCCACCTCCCGCAACTTCCAACGTCCGACCTCGACCTCGCCAACTTCCACCTCCCAGTCCCGCCCAACACCCAGCTCCATCTCCCTGGCATCCCGTTCTCCCCATCTACCCATCTACTCATCGTCCGCTGCCGCTACAGCTGCTATTGCTGTCGTCGGAATTCTTGTCTACAACGCTCTCCAGTCCACCTCCCCCCACATCTGCCAGGTGGTGTTTTTCCAGCCAATTGAGCAAGGGTTTGAGACATCTCCCCGAAAAGAAACTTTTGAACCTCTTAACTATCTTAACAATACTAATCACTGCACCCTCCCAATGACGCCGTCATTATGAACTTCCCCGTGCGTTGCTCTGGCTCATAGCAAGCAAACAAAACCAAAAACAACAGCACTGTCCCGCGGATATCCATAGCGAAAGCCCCTGATCTACCGGCTTGAAATACAATATATTGGTTTGGAGGCCTACTACCCGGGGGACATTCAACGATAACTGGCCTCTCTCTCCTATCCTTTGTTCATTACCGCCAAAAGCCTCTCTCCCCCTTTGTCATTAAACTCCCTCCCAAATCCAGCGCCATACGTAGCCTACCCCTCGTTCCCGGACACATCCAGCTATGCCTGGCGCAAGCTTCGAGAAATCCGTCAAGGGGGCAACAAAAACCAAAGTCAGTATATACATATATATATATATATATATATATTCCTAAATCAATCACCGACGCCATTCGTTACCCCTCATACCCATATCCCTTCCAGTTCCAAAGAGTTAAATCCAGCCAAAAAACTAACACAGACCGAAAACAAAAACAGAATGCCGCCCCGAAATCTAAATACATCGAACATATCCTGACCGCAACATACAGCGAGGCCGGCGTCGCTGAAATCTTTCGCACGCTCCAGTATCGCATCCGTGATTCAACATGGACAATTGTGTACAAGGCCCTCATCGTGGTACACATGATGATCCGCGAGGGTTCCGCCGGCGCCGCGCTGAAATATCTAGCGCAGAATCCTAGGCTACTGACCGTTACGAGTATATCTGAAGGTACATTTTTCCTTTCTCTATGAGTGAGGGAAGTGGTGATGGTGGCGGATATATTGAATGATGTGTCTTTCATGATATTGGTATGCAAAATTGCTGACGTTCAAGTCTAGTCCAGGCCCAAGGACTGAATATATGGAGATACTCTGAATATCTCGTTTCGCGCGCGACCGCTTTTGCGGAGACCAAGACAGATTTCGTACGCGGCGGAGAGGGACGGTTAAAACGACTTACTGTTAACAAGGGCTTGTTGAGGGAGACGGAGATTGTGCAGAAGCAGATACATGCTCTGGTGAAATGTGATGTGAGTTGCGCCGACTGCGTATACTGGATTTGGCACCCCATTGGACACAAGCTGACGTTGTCCTCTTCTTTCTTTCTCTAGCTCTTAATGGACGAACCGGATAATGAGATTAGTTTAACGGCATTCCGGTTGCTGACGTTGGACCTCCTTACGCTATATTCTGTGATGAATGAGGGAACTATTAATATTCTAGGTATGTATATCAGGTTTGCTGGTTTTTTTAGCACAATAACTTACGTTGGGCGTTATTCGTAGAAAATTACTTTGAAATGTCACGACCGGATACCGAACGTGCTTTAAAGATTTATAAACGATTCAGTGTGCAGACGGAAGAAGTAGTGAAATTTCTGCGTGTCGCGCGGCAGTTTGAAAGCGCCACGCGCCTGGCGATACCGAATCTAAAGCATGCGTCAACCGACCTAGCCAAGCTCCTTGAAGATGACCTTAACGATCCCGATTTTGACCTGCGCCGACGGGAATATCGTGTGCAAAAGTTTGGCACGGGCAGCGAAGATAAAGAAAAAGGAGTTGCGAGGAGCAGATCAGTCTCAGCGCCACAGAAATCTAAGCCCGCGCCCGCGCCCGCTCCAGCGCAAACGGCACCACCGAAGCTAGAAATAAAGAGCTCAGGGCCTAATCTCATTGATTTCTTTGACTCCACCGACCAACCTCAACAGAAGCAGCTGTCCATGCCGCAGCAAGCTCCTCAACAACAGCAATTCAACCCTCTAGCTTTGCAGTTCCAACAGCCACAACAGATGCAACCGCAACAATTCCAACAAACTGGCTTCCAACTGCAGCAAACTGGGTTTAACCCGCAGAATAACTTCCAACAGCCTCAGCAATTCATGCAGCAGATGACAGGCGTTGACCAACAGCAGCAGCAACAGCAGCAGCAACAGCAGCAGCCTCAACCTCAACAACAATTACAACCCCTCCAGCCAACCCATACAGGCGCCGGATTTGGTGGCTATACCCCGCAACCACAATCAAACACTTTCCAAACAACCCTCCCCAGCATCCCGCAAAACAGAATGGCATCGTTCCAGCGACCCATGCTTACCGGCGGAGGACGGGCGAACAACCCCTTCCGCCAATCCATGCTCCCGCCAGCCTCATCGGACACTTCCAATTTCTCCCCGCTCAGCCCAGCTTCGCCCAACCCTACCCCCTCCTCCACAACCCCCACAACCACTCTAAACCGCCAATCTACAAACCCCTTCGCCAAACGCCTAACAATGCAAACCCCTCAATTTACAAACGGCTCCCAATCCCAATCCTCATCCCCTTTTACCTCCCAAC
>QGQJ01001693.1:0-10106 GCA_003206725.1 Blastomyces emzantsi
AACCCGATAAGTGTATAAATAAGACGTTATAGATATTCTAATCTTAATCTGATTTAAATCTGTATAGTATATCAGACTTATATAAACACAGATCTTATAATCTGTAGACTAAGTTACTAAAATAAAAGAGCTTAATTATTAACAGTATTATATTAATAGAAGAGAGAATAAACTATCTATGTCAGATGAAGTCTTTAATATAATTATTAAGTGTAAGTTATATAATTAGTTAGTATAATTATTTTATATAATCAATTATTATACTGTATCTCTTACTATATATTTTTAAGAAAAACACTGCTTTAATATTAATTTCCTTCCTCACTTCATCTTCGCTTTTCCCGGCGATACGCCCCTTTTTATATCGGCTCAGGCAGCTCTTATTTCTGGACTTTATTCAACATATATATATATATATATATTTATATATATGACGGGCTGGTTTCTAAATATTGAAAGGTAGGTTTCACAACGAATAACAGACTGATAGATAAATGTGGCCTGGGTTGCTCATACCGTCCCCTTAGTCGAACCACGTGACCCCACAATTTCCACCGACATTCTGAAATCAACCTCTGTCTCTTGAGCGTATGAAATATAATTCTACGACGTTCAAATGACAAAAAAACGCCGGGGCATAACTCATCAAAATCAAATACGCATCATCAAACTCTGATACCTTCCAGCCTCACAAGAACTTTCTCAATAAAAGCAACACCAACCAGAATCCCATTCTCATCATATAACACCTGCTCATCATCAAATATGTTCGAAGCCCCCTGATCAAGGCACGTCAAGCACGACAGTGTCACATCCGTGTACGTCCGGCCCATAAGACTAGGAAGCCTAGTTTTCACTTGAGCGATCAGCTTCTCTTTGATATTCAACGCCGCCTGCGGTTTATTCTTGACCCTAAGCTCCTGGCAAATGTCCAGCAATGCACTTGGGCACGGCTCCTCATCCGAGCCGCTAGAGAAACCAACAAAGGACGTCCATAGGCCGATTTCTAGCAAGCAGACGCCTAGACTATAGATGTCGTGCTGCATCTTGTAGTATTCCTGTGGCCGAAGACCCTGACGGTTTGGATGTCTGTACAGATTTCGGTGCCACACCATGTCTGCGAATAGGGCTGAGTGGCCTGACGAGGGCCGTAATTGCTCGAAACCGACCAGGTACGGTTCGCTCATTTCTCCTATAATGTCCGGCAGCAGGACTATGGTTTCGGGCCGGATGTTCTTGTGCACGAAATTGGCGGTGTGGAGCGATAGGACTGCTCGAGAGAGTGATTTGCCGATTCGCAATTTTGCATCTAGGGATGGGCCGTTGCTCTCTTGTTGTTGCTGAAGAAGAGAGCGTAAGGTTTGAGGAGAGCCTTGTCGCGGAAATGAGAGTACGTACTGGAATTGCCTATCCTTGCACGGCACCACTCCCAGGCATTTCAAGAAGCCGAGGGAAAACGGGTCTGAGATGGATAGCAGCTGTGTCATCTCTTTGACTGTGTTGAGAACGGCATTTGGATCTACATCATCCTGATATGCTGTGTGGTCCAGGAGTACTGCTTGCCCAGTTTGTGCAATAGTCGCGAGGTACAGGGAGGAGCCACCTGACAGTTCACGGTAATTTGACAGGTAATCTGTGGGCAGGATTTGCAGTTCTGGTCGCGGACTATGTGGTGTGGGGGAGGAAGAATGAACAATTGCTCGGATTTCCTGGACGGTTGTGACGGTTTGCGCAGTCGAACCATTCCCCACCGTCTGCTCGAGTGCATCATCAACTTTGCCGCTGACAAGTCGTGTTAGGAGATACCAGGATGGATCGAATATTGAATGCCACTCTTCAAGGTCCGATATCAAGGCCTCTAGACGCCGTTCAAGCAGACTGTACTTTGCCTTGGTGCGCTTATTCAGGCCAACGATGTCCCGATAGAGATTGCGAAATGCAATGCCTTGAGAATGATTAGAACCAGTGTAGCTCTCCAGCAGCCGGAGGGCATTGTATAATTTTGCCCCCAGCGTGTCCAGGCATTCTTCCTGAAAACTTAATAGCCTGTGGTGATTGGATGTGCTGAGGTCCGAAATGGCTTTGATTTGTATTTCGGTTTTGAGCCAGACGCCTTCAACGCGAAGGACAAGGTCCCGCAAGCCATTCTCAGCGCTCTTGTACGCTTGGACGAGGCTGATGATACGTTTTCCGTACCTGCGACGAGTTGTCAGACGGCTTAACTTCGATGTTTTGGCGGATGATTAATGGACGAACCTTATGGCAAGTTCCGCCCCCTGTACAAACGCTATTCCAGCTGCTGTCAGCTCCATCGATCCGTTTCACGGGGCACGTAAGAGGAATTTGTGATATCATGGGCAACCTCAGGTTTGGTGGGTGTGAATATGTTTCGATTTTATCCCGCTACAAGTGGGCCAGGCGATGCGGTCTCCAGCTGGGAGGTTTTTGTTTATTTATTTTTATTTACAATGACTATCAGTGCTTCCAAGGGCTGATACTTAGATCAGCCACCCCCGAGCCCTGACACATCACAATTTTGGGGAAACAACATGCGTGGCGGGCTCGAGCGCTAACCAACCAGCGACTCGGCCCGATGTCAAGCTGCATTGGCGCCACGAAACACAAAGTCAGCCTTGCTCTGATTCAGATCTCTCTTTGTTCTCCGCTTTTCTCACATGTTTGTCCGGCCGTTAAGACTGTAACGCTGCTGAGACTCTTCCATTTGCGTTATTTTGGATGCTGTCACATCCCTAGTATGGTTCTTGGAGGAGATCTCGTCTCTCCATGGATCCTCCACTCGGACACAAGTGGGGTCAGCATTCTTCAACGGGGAACGATTTCTTAGATAATTTTCAACTCGACGTGACATTTTCTGACTCGGGGGTCCGCCAACAGCGACACTTTTCTGACCGGACACGAGGGCTCCGGAATGTGGTAGAAGTGAGAACATGGAAGCGTGCAAAGGAGCTAGGGAGAGGCGGTTTTGGCATTGTTTACCTGGAGGACGATGGATGTGGTAATCAGCGGGCGGTGAAAGAGGTTCCCAAATCTATTGGGAAGCAGGTAGCTTTCGACCCGCTCCGTGAAATCACGGCGATGGCTGCGTTCTCCAAGGTACGACGGAAGGACGACTCCTTTCCAATCGATAACAGGCTAGATCATTCACTGATAAGTATTACTTCGACAGAATGAGGCCCATTTTGTTCAACTCGAAGGGTGGTTCCAGAACAGTACGCACCTGTACATCGCCATGGAATACTTCCAGCTTGGTGACCTCCAGAGCTGCATGGTGCAGCCAGTGTCTGAGCCTGAAGCGCAGGATATTATGTTCCAGCTGAACGAAGCCATTTGCTTCATGCATGCGAGAGGATTCACTCACCGCGACCTAAAGCCAGCAGTAAGTCTTCTATTGATGCGATTCAATATACATTTGATCTTCTGGTTTATAACAAGTGTGCATAGAATGTCTTTGTTGTTAGCAATTCGCCCTTCTGGTGGGTGAAGCTTGCAGACCTGGGAATTTCCAAGAGAGTGCAGGGAGATTCAACAGCTCTCTACACGAGTTTTGATGGCAACTTCATGGCCCCAGAAATTCTTGGCTTCGGACCCGAAAAAGATGCAGGCCAGTATACCAACGCAGTTGACATGTGGGCATTGGGGAGCCTAGCCTACTGGTTGCTAACTCTGCAAAACCCTGTGCCCCGCCAGAGCTTGTTTGCTCTCTGCAGTGGTAAAAAGGGGTTATCGGTTGACAAGCTACATTCATGCAACACCAGTGGTGATGGAATTGACTATATCACATCATTGGTGAAGGTTGACGCATCACAAAGGATGGAAGCGTTTACGGCATTGGCTCACCCTTGGGTCCGAGACGCATCACTACCAACAATACAAACTATTCCACATGAGGGACAATCCTTAGCGAAAAGCGTGGTTGCAACTCCAAAAGTCCCTCCCGAAAATTCGCGCTCGTATTCGGCCAGCGACCTAATCGATGAGGAGCGAACATCAATCCGCAACTATACCTTCTCGAAAAATTTGAATCCTGCGGGGCAACAGGATGGAAAAGTCGACGAGGAGTTTATGGAGCAGCTTGGATTCAATGCTCGTGTCGAACCCGAAACTACTCAACTTTCCCGGACTCGGGCCGCTGAAAACCAAACCGGACGAAATAATAGTGCAAACATGTTACACTCCAACACTAACACGCAATCGCTACCTCAAAAGGAGGCTTTACGCAGTAAGTTGGCGATGATTGAGCAGCAACTTACTCGTCTCGGAAATTATAGTCGTTACAGAGACCAAGCGCATACTGTCAGTGACGAAAAGTCCGATGACATTCCGTACACCATGGAAACATTCTCAAAACATCTAGACGATGATACGCAGCCACAGCGATCCCCCGATAAACGCAATCGTACACAATATGTGTTTGTAGAAGAAGACTTTGATTACCGCTCGCCTGGTGACTCCTATCGAAGGGCGGACTTGTCCAAGGAGGATGGGAGGATGGGAGCGCCGAACAGGTCAAGAAGCCGAGCGGAGGAGCTACGACTGCAAGGCTCGGAACACTCGAGGACTGATCATGGATCTGTTCAAACCAAAGATTCAGCATCCGACGAGCTAATCCGGTGGGATGGAGGGCCACATTCTCCAGATTACAGCGCAGAGAACCATTTTAGAAATCCTTTCAAGAATATTCGGCAAGATCTACAAGCACGTATTGATGCGCGTAGATTCTATGATGACCCTAGAAACGAGGGCTCTCAGCCCAATAAACCCCGGGATACAAATCCGCGACTAAAACAGAGTGGCCTCAAGCCTCGTGACTTAGTACGCAGCGGGGTGTCCGCACCACGAGTCCGTTTAAATGCTGATGGGAGTGTGGCGCTAGAAAACCATGGCCAACCTATTCCTTTTGCTGCCTTGGGAGCTAATTCCGTGTTATATTCACTCGAAATTTTGTTTCCTCTCACACTTGAGGACCTTTTCACGGGTGGTCGGAAGCCGTACACGGGTTGGTCGCCACAATTTAACCTCTCAGACAGGCAGTGGGAATTGGTTTTTACGACCATCTTCCTTGAAATCAAACCTGGAATGAAAAAAGGATCAAAAATACCAATTCCAAGTACCGAATCCGCAATGTGGCCTAATCGCGCCCAGCCCTGGCAATTAACCATCGTTGGGGAGGAGCACGCGTTCCTTAGACGGGATGGTGATGACCTGAAGATGAACGTAGTACCTGGCTTTAGAAAGGTAAAAACAATTTGTGGAAATACGCTGAGCCTTCCTGAGCACATGTGTGGGGGCCAGACAGTGGAGTTTGCTGGCTTTGGTATGCCGCTACTAACTGATCCTACAAGACGCGGAAAATTGAAAATCACCGTGCTCGAGAGTTGGGTCCCCCTCCCGCCTGATTACCTCTAGGTGTTTCGGGGAAAGCGTAACTTCCGATGTGCCAGGTTTAACTACAACGAGATTAAACTAGGGTTAAGTTACGTCTCTATATTTCAAGTGAACATACATAGTACGCCTGTCATACCCCCCATGCCTTCCCCTGGCTTTAACAAATTATTTTGAGAAATGGCTTTCTTCATGTATCTAGTCACTCACCTCTTCTGGCTAATTAAAAAAAAAAGTTCCATCCTCTTCTGCTACTGGTTTTCATACACTAGTACTCAGACATGGTCTGGTCAGTTGGTGGGCATTCCTCAACTTCACATCTTCCTTGGAGCTCGAATGCAAAATACCGAATATCAAAGGCCAATCCATCCATTTCATGTATATATGTTTCACAAGGTCAGCTAGTTGACAAATATATTCATAGAGTGGTGCACACGCCACAGATATTATGACTGGGAAAAGTGGATATTTCCGTTCTTGGTAATCCTGAGCATTTCTTGTGTTTTTAATTCTCTACATAGTATGTTATGTTATTTGCTCTTGTTTGCCTTGTTATCCTTGCTCTAGGTGTGTTTATTCGTATCAAGAGAGTCGGAGGGTGGAAGGTCAGGTTGATTGTAGCTATCGTTTATGGCGCGAGAATTGCACGTTGTTTAAAGCACCGTAATAATCAACAGAGGGGGAGAAGTTTAACCAAAGGCCACTACACTACATCATCGACCATTCGCGGAGATTTTGTATTCAGAGAGGCAGACAATATACGGAGGTCTCTGTCATAGAGACCCTATGGATCTTCTATCGCGGGATGAGAATGCACTACGCTGTAGCCCCCCACAGTCTGGAGAGCTATCAAGATGGTCTCAGCAGAATTCAGAAGCCTAGTCGTGGGCGAAATTCCCGTCCTCCTTTCCCCAAGGCACCAAGGATCCATCCAGGTCACTCACTTCTTGTCTCACGGAGCTCGCTAGCTGGGGTGCAGCCAAACCACTTATGGACATAGCTAAGTTGCTAGGCTGCTAGAATGCGAGGCTGTCAGAGGTGGCAGCTAGCCTTTTCACAGCT
Organism: Blastomyces emzantsi; assembly: GCA_003206725.1. NCBI lineage: Eukaryota > Fungi > Ascomycota > Eurotiomycetes > Onygenales > Ajellomycetaceae > Blastomyces > Blastomyces emzantsi. The sequence goes on from QGQJ01001693.1 coordinate 6,466, forward strand.
CTGATTGTTAGCTCCCCGGGGACAGGGCTAACACGGGTGAGACAAAAAGCTTCATCCGCAAAGCCATTGCAAGCCCACCACTGTACGAGAGCCTCAAACATTATTCTGCACAAAGTTGCCGCGAAAAAGTGACAGCCTGGAGGCTCTCGCTTGCAGCATTCTTGACAGGTTCGATTCAACCTTGGAAGACGCCCTTCGTGCCGTGTCCCTTACTGGGAGCTTGGTTCCCGCTTTCACTATGCAATAACAAGTCACTAGAGACATAAGTTAGCTAACGGAGCAGCTGCATGTAGCGGCGATCTGCGAGGCAACAGGAATCCAGCCTCGCACCTGTTTGTGACGACTGCCGCCATCCAATGCCTGATGTGCTAGGCGCATACCGGCTCAAGCTTCGAAAGCTTCCCTGGGCGATTTCCTGGCCTGGAATGAACAGCGAATCCCTCGCAAACCCCGCGTTCACAATGGAGCCAGCGAGAAACGAGCTCTGTACAGCCCTGCAGGCCGGGTTGGCAAGATAAAAACTCGCCATTTCCCGTTCTTTTTTTCATGGCCGCCTACTTTCTTTCTACACCGTGGATAAATTACATTTCTAAATTTAAATTCTTCTGTTGCCGAGTTAACTGCTGTCTGCCACTTGGTACGTATAGCTGTCATAGATAGTAACCACGACTTCTTCTCTATGGCAAGCCTCCCGGTTGCTAATCTGTGTGATAGTTGCCCATTGACCTGCGCCCCTATTAAGTTTTCCAGCTCTTGCGCACTCGCTTCCTCCAAAATGAAGGTGGATGTTTCCGAAACCCTCTGGAAGTGGAGGTGCAAGGTGACGGGTGCTGGACAAAATGAGACATCAAAGCTCACCATTTCCAATATGTCCTCCACTTCCACCCCTCAAAAGACCCATGCCGCGCCCGAAAGGGAGGCAGAGCAGGGGTCGTCTGCTGTTGTTAAAACACTGTACGAGGGTAAAAATAGCACCAGTACCTATTTTGACTGGCAGGACTATCCACCACGACAGCAGCTGAGCAAAAAGGCTGCGAAGGATAACGATCGCGTGGCAATCGTCGTTTACAAAGTCAAGGATACTTCCAAAGCGATAATATCTGGTCGCTTTAGCCTAAAATACTACTCCATCGATATCCAAAGCCCAATTCTTATCTCAACGCTCAAGGATATCCTGAAAGAGGATGAGATTTATCTCGAAGGGACCGAAACCGCGAAGTTCGAGGAACCATTTAGTGCCTTATATTTCCGATCAGACGAGATAACTGAGCTGTACAGGAGTACAGAACAAGGAAGTACTCTCAAAGTTCATCTTGAGCTTCTGGTGAAACTCATGGGAGACATGTTTACCGAAACCAAACTCCGTGTTCAACGCTTGCAAGATAGCGGTCTCGTGTCGTGGAATCTTGCATGGGCCTTCTTTCCCAAGGGCGCCTACGTGTACAGTTGGGAAAACAATCGCGAAGTTCTGACAAAAGTTGTGGAAACGAAGTATGAAAAGAAAGGGTATAAGCGGGCGCTTTTAATCAAGTGCAAGATCATAGTCTTCGATGGCGAAAATTTTGTCTGGGAGGAAGTGACTTTGGAGATGCCCGGGTTTGCTGGAAATATGCCCATTACCGATCTTCTTCATTACCCCTTGCGGTTCCATGAAAACCCAAATGCCGTCATTGCCAGGTTGAAGGCTAGAGCTACAAACGTTCTTGACCTACAAGGCCTTCATTACAAGACTTACACGGACATTGCCATGGATTCCAGAGGGAGAAGGCATAATGTATGATTCTGAGACACCTGAGCGTTACTTTTGGAGAAAAATCCCTGCTAACGTCTTGTTTAGGTTGACAGCAGAATTCTTGTCGACACTAGGGGATTCAAAAAGTTTCAATTAAAAGAGCCCACTAAAGAAACGAAAGACCCTGAGTATCAAAAGAAACTAGTACTAAAACCTGTCTCCGTGCCAGTCGAAGACGTGGATCACAGTGATCCAGCCTCTAGCCAAGGGACGCTCCACGAAAGTACCTCGTCATCCAATGCCAACGTATATCTTTCAGACGAAGCACAGCACAAGAACAAGGAGGGAATGCTCAAAATTGGTGATGATTTGGCTCTCCTGCAACACATAGTTCAAGGATACGCGCTGAGAAACAAAAAATGGTGTAAGTTTTCCAATAGAAAAAGAACTAGTAGTAAACTTAGCTGAGACTATTTAAAGTGATGTTTTACGTTGACGAACTCAAACCTGTGGAATGGAACGACGAAGCCTACGACCATCTGGTGTACGACAAACAACAGAAAGATCTGGTTCTATCCTTTGTTGAGAATCACCATGGCGCTCAACGCCAGCAGGATGACGTTATCGCAGGGAAAGGTTGGTTGGGACTCCCAAATTGGTGAACAGAGATTCATACTAACTGCCCTATTCCCCAGGCCAGGGGCTGAATATTCTCCTGAGTGGGCCTCCTGGCACCGGGAAAACGCTGACTGCGGAGGCAGGTGAGTACAAAGTCTTAAATATATCTTTATCCTTTTCCTGAACGAGTAAAACGTGCAGTCGCTAACTGGACCCGTTATGTGTGCACAACCAGTTGCCGACAGGTGCCGCCGGCCCCTCTTCTATCTGCAAGCTGAGGACTTGGGAATCGTGGCCAGTGAGCTTGGCGAGAACATTAAGGGAGTCTTCGAAATGGCAATCGAATGGGACGCCGTAATCCTACTCGACGAAGCTGACGTGTTCATGTCCGAGCGCCACCCCAATGACATCGCCCGCAACGAACTCGTCTCGATCTTCCTGCGCGAACTCGAATATTACAGAGGCATCATTTTCCTGACGACCAATCTGTACGAAACCATCGACACTGCCTTCCGATCTCGCCTCAATCTGCACCTTCTATTCAGCCCCCTCACGCCAGAAACGCGCGAGGTCGTTTGGCGGAAATTTCTGGAAAGGATGCCGCCCATGGCGCCGCGCGCTGCCGAAGCAGAAGCAGGTGGGGAGCAAGAAGTAAGAAGCGCAATGAAAGAAATTACGGACGAGGACTTGAAGGAGTTGTCTATGTGGCAGCTGAATGGGAGAGAGATCAAAAATGCGGCGAAGATGGCTAAATCCTGGTGCGATTATAAAGGGTATGACATGACGCTGTCGCGGATTGAGAGCGGGATTAAGGTTACAGCCCCGCACAGCTTGAAACGGGATCATACGAAACCGAGAGAATTGTATGATTAGAGAGAATGTCTGTTGCGGAAGTGGATGAGAGGCTGATGGGGGCGACTGTTTCGCTTTCTTTCTCCTTCTTTTTCTTTTTCCTTCTTATATATCCCAGAGTTGAAGAAGTTAATTGATGCCTGCCTTCTAATTCGAAGAGACTTCCCCTTTCCATGCATTAATTCATTGGGTAACTCTACAGCAACAGGAATGAGTTGTATTCCGCAGCTATCTTCACACACAATAAATCATCACTGGTCCAATTGGTTTGTGCATGTATATATGCCACATCAAACATGCCCGCAGTACTCCGTAGATGTTTTGGAATGCAATATCCTCATCCCAGCGGAATCTGCACCAGCTCTTTGGTCAGTGGAACTGAACAAGTACTCCCGTAACTCATTCAGAATCATAAATTAACACCACCCAACCCCCCCCC
>QGQJ01001694.1:0-12620 GCA_003206725.1 Blastomyces emzantsi
CCAAAAACACCAACCACTCCCCCCCCCCCCCCCCTCCCCTTGTTCCAGGCAGCTGCTGTGCTCACCACCAAAAGAAACACCAACACCTTACCAATGAACTATCTAACATCTACTTCTTTGTCTAGGGCTTCGTATACCACCATCGCGTTTTGGACATCTGCTTTCTTCCGGTCCCTCCGAATCATATTACCCCAATGTCCGCTGTGGTGATGATTAGATAGCCGCATCCCCTTTTCCTTTTTTTTTTTTTCCCCGTCTCGACCGCCCATCGATCGAATCCTCCTCGTCCCCCAAGACTTAAAAGTCACATACGTTCTTTTAGCCGGGGGACAGTAATTGGTTTCGGTAACAAGCGCTCAGAATATTATTTTCGAGTTCGGGAGAAAGAGAGAAAAGTAAAAGCATAAAAAATCGCGAGAAAAAAAAAATCCTCCCCAAGAAAACCATGAGGGGCTCTTGGCTTATCCCCCAACGTTTCCGCAACGTCAATGCTGCCGACTCTGCAGAGGCCGGGTGGCTCAATCGCCGCTTGACCACAGCACTCCAGACCGTCTCACGCAGGGCTTGTCTACATCCCATCCATACCATCGTCGTCATCGCGTTGCTGGCAAGTACAACATATGTCGGGCTTCTCGAGGGGAGCCTGTTTGATGCCGTGAGAGACGCGGGCGCAGGCCCGGGACAGCTGGATGTTGAGCCGTTGTTGACTGGGGCGAGGAATCTGCGACTGGGAGAAGCTACAGGGTGGAGGTGGCAGATTGATAATGCTGTACAGGTGGAGGATGCGAAGGTAATACATACATCACTTTTATCGAATGGTTTCTGCTGAATAGCTTTTTTTTTTTTTGGCTAACCGGGTTTCTTTTTTGGTGTTGTGAAACATGTAGGATGTACAGCACTTGGCATTGACAACCTTCGTTTTCCCGGATTCATCAGCCCGGTCCCCACAAGCACCACCCGCAGCGAAGAACGTCGCAGTTCCAGCCAATTGCTCCGCGGCGCCTATCCCACATACGCCCAATTTGCTCTCCCCGATATCGCACGATTCGTCATTGGCGTTTGCCGTGCCCTATGATCAGATATCCGATTTCTTGAAAGCTGCGCAGGAAATTCCAGCGGAGCAGGATGCCAAAGATGGCTCGGCAGAGCAGAAGAAGTGGATCATGAAAGCTGCGCGTAGCTCGGGCTCTGGGTCGCGACGGGTTTTGCGGATTTGGCTCACGGATGCTTGGAATTCGTTTGTTGATCTTTTGAAAGTGAGTGTTGCCCCCCCCTTTTTCGAAGCACTGAATACCTATGGATGGATAGCATTGCAATTGAAATTAGCTGAGAATGTGTACTGATTTTCTGATGTATGCAGCATGCGGAAACCGTGGATATAATTATCATGGTTCTGGGATATATATCCATGCATCTAACATTTGTATCCCTGTTCCTGTCCATGCGACGTCTCGGCTCCAAATTTTGGCTCGCAGCCACCGTGCTTTTCTCGAGCGTCTTCGCGTTCTTATTTGGTCTCCTTGTCACCACTAAACTCGGCGTACCCATCAACATGGTGCTCCTGTCAGAAGGACTCCCTTTCCTAGTAGTTACGATCGGATTTGAAAAACCCATCATCCTGACCAAAGCTGTCCTGTCAGCTTCGCTGGATACTCGCCGCCAGGCCCCTCCTAGACAGGCAGGCTCAACCACCGTATCCTCGCCAAGCTCCATCCAAGACGCCATCCAATTCGCCATTAAAGCAAAAGGTGTTGAAATCGTTCGCGATTACTGCATCGAAATTGCGATCTTGGTTGCTGGTGCTGCGTCTGGGGTTCAGGGTGGCCTGCGGCAGTTTTGCTTCCTCGCTGCCTGGATCCTTTTTTTCGATTGCGTTTTGTTATTCACCTTCTACACCACGATACTATGTATCAAGCTGGAGATCAACCGGATCAAGCGACATGTAGCTCTCCGCAAAGCACTGGAGGAGGACGGCATTACTCGCGCCGTCGCGGAAAATGTGGCTGCAAGCAATGACTGGCCGCGCATGAGCCCTGAGGGAACTGATGCCAATGGAAAAGCCAAGGGAAATACCAACGGGGTATTCGGCAAGAAGGTCAAAGCGAGCAGCGTGCCCAAGTTTAAAATTCTGATGGTGGGTGGATTTGTGCTTGTTAATGTGCTCAATCTTTGCACCCTCCCGTTCCGAAATCGCGGAGATGGGCTCGTTTTCCCGGCACTGTCGAAACTTTCCAATTTGCTTTCGCCAGCCCCGATTGATCCGTTTAAGGTTGCGGAGAATGGGTTGGATTCGATTTATGTTGATGCGAAGAGCAAGCAGCTGGAATCCGTTGTTACGGTACTAGCACCTATCAAATATAACCTTGAGTACCCCTCTGTTCACTATGCCGGAGCGGAGGAAGGTGGTATTTTCGATATTGAATATACAGATCAATTTTTGGATGCTGTTGGAGGTAAAGTTATCGAGAGCCTCTTGAAGAGTCTCGACGATCCGATCATCAGCAAGTGGGTCATAGCCGCTCTGACATTGAGTGTTATTCTCAATGGATACCTGTTTAACGCTGCGCGGTGGAGTATTAAGGAGCCGGAACCTGTTAATGAAATCGCTAAGGAACCTGAGATTGACCATGAGAAGGAGCAGAGGAAACAGGAGGTTAAGGCTAATGGCACGCTTCGCTCGCGGGAGGAGTGTGAGAAGCTGCTCAAGGAGAAGATGGCACCCTTTTTGACGGATGAGGAGTTGATTGATCTTTCGGTCCGCGGGAAAATACCTGGTTATGCTCTGGAGAAGACTATGGAAGACCCAAGCATCCCCCGCATCGATGCGCTTACGAGAGCCGTGAAGATCAGAAGAGCCGCTACTGCAAGGAACCCTCAGACCGCTTACTTGACCAACTCACTCGAAAGCTCCAAGGTGCCGTACAAGGACTACAACTACACCCTCGTCCACGGCGCCTGCTGTGAAAACGTCATCGGCTACCTCCCGCTCCCTCTCGGTCTCGCAGGGCCGCTCACCATCGACGGCCAAAGCTACTTCATTCCCATGGCGACAACGGAGGGTGTCCTCGTCGCGAGCACAAGCCGTGGCTGCAAGGCTATCAACGCCGGCGGCGGCGCCATCACCGTCATCACCGGTGATGGTATGACCCGCGGGCCTTGCGTCGCGTTCCCAACCCTCACCCGCGCCGGCGCTGCTAAAGTCTGGCTAGACTCCGAAGAAGGCCAGACCGTGATGAAGAACGCCTTCAACTCCACCAGCCGCTTCGCGCGCCTGCAGTCCATGAAAACCGCCATGGCCGGCACGAACCTCTACATCCGCTTCAAGACCACCACGGGCGATGCGATGGGGATGAACATGATCTCCAAAGGCGTCGAGAAGGCGCTGCATGTCATGTCCACCGAGGCTGGGTTTGACGATATGGATACCATCTCCGTTTCTGGGAATTACTGTACGGACAAGAAGCCGGCTGCGATTAACTGGATTGATGGGCGTGGAAAGGCTGTTGTTGCCGAGGCGATTATACCGGGTGATGTGGTGCGGAACGTGTTGAAGAGCGATGTGGACGCGCTTGTAGAGTTGAATATTAGCAAGAATCTCATCGGGAGTGCGATGGCGGGTAGCATTGGCGGGTTCAACGCGCATGCCTCTAATATCGTCACGGCTCTTTTCCTCGCGACGGGCCAGGATCCCGCGCAGAATGTCGAGAGTAGTAACTGTATCACCATAATGAAGAAGTTAGTACCCCCGTTCCCGTTCCCGTTCCCGTTCCCATTCCAATTCCCGTTCCCGTTCCCATTCTCCCCGCTTACTAACCCCCAACAGCCTAAACGGCAACCTCCAAATAAGCGTCTCCATGCCCTCCATCGAAGTCGGCACAATAGGTGGCGGCACAATCCTCGAAACCCAATCCGCCATGCTCGAGCTCCTCGGCGTGCGTGGCTCACACCCGACAAACCCAGGCGATAACGCCCGCCGTCTCGCCCGCATCGTCGCCGCGGCGGTGCTCGCGGGCGAACTCTCGCTGTGCAGCGCGCTGGCCGCGGGCCATCTTGTGAAGGCGCATATGGCGCATAATCGCAGTGCGCCGGCGGCGGCGACGACGACGGCTGCGTCGACGAGGTCTGTTACGCCTGTTTCGGCGGCGGTGGGGGCGGCGGCGATTGGGTTGGGGATGACGCCTGCGCCTGCGTCTGCGTCTGGTGCGGGGCGGTGATTGGTGATTGGTGATTAAGTGATCGGGTCGTTGTCTCCATTCTTTTTCGTGTGACGATATGATTAATTTTACTCATTTTTCTTCTGTTTGCCTTTTTTTCATTTTTCTTTTTCGATTCCTACCATGGCATATATGGAGCGTATATCCCCTGGATATTTTTTGTTTCTTTCTTCCTGTTCCCCTCCCCGCCCCTTCTTCTGCCTAAACTCATAATTGTTTTATAATGTACTGTACTTTTGGTCACAATGTCCCAGTTAACCATTTTTCTTTTTCTTTTTCTTTTTCCTTTTGGCGCCTATATTCTTTTTATTTTTTTATTTTTTTTTTCCATTGCGTCAGTTAACATTTTGTCAGTTGATGTCCTTGATGTTATTAACTTTTTTTTTTCCGTCTAAATAAATTAAATAAACACATGTACAGAAAAGAACAAGGGGAATGACTGGGCTGATCTTAGCAAGGGGGGGGAGGAGAAGGCAAAATCTTATCTACCTCGCCGCCCCAAAACTTCTAGAATGATGGCTTTGCTGTAGTTACTTGGTTGAGCTGATTGTTACTGCGATTTTTTCTCTTTCGTCGATTTCTTGTTCGTCTGTCTCCCTTCTCTCTCTCCTCTTCTCAAGTGGTCCATCCCACCGCGCTGATGATGGGTGTAATGCAGCCACGGTACCTAATGTATGTATGTATGTACATGCAACTACGCAAATACCTAGAGATATAAAAATACACCGCTAATGAATCTTCCTCTACCGCAATCAATAATCGATGTATGTACCGATGCACAGAATATCTCTTAATATGGATCTCTATTGCAAAATGAAATATCACGTGGCAAGGAGGTTTCATTGAAGGTTGCTTCAGGAAAACTGGCCAAAGCGGGCCTGGTTGTAGTGTAATGTAGTGTAGCGTAGTATAATTATTTTAGCATTTTAGCAGATAAACTTTTACCCCAGCCCCGGAGACATAGATTTTCGATTCTTCAACAAAACCCCGACCGACCGACCAACCCTTGAAGGGGGATTTTTGGCGCGGGTGAGGGAGATGGATTCGTATCCATATGGATGGCACTGGCGCTAAGGCAGGGCCAAATGGCCATGGCTGGGCGGGAAGGTCGATCTGGGAAGATTTGAATACGAACAGTGGCGGGTAGTTAGTTGGACTGTAACTAACTTATCTATCAGAAAAGAAAACTGGGATAAGACTCTGTGTGATATGAGTGCGAAGGGAGGGGAGGTGCAGAGATTTGATTGATATTGTTATTCATTAGTTATTTAGTCTTTGCAGAAGCAGGGATAGAATAACCAAATAATAATACCAGAATAATAACTAATACCAGAATAATAAGAATAATAAAAAATACTTACTGGCTCATTTAAAATTGTATCCTCGCTGCCGCCGCTGCCCATAGCGCGGTTGTCTCTAGTTTCTTGTCTGAGTCTGTGTCCGTTTATCTGTCTGTCCGTCTCCCGTTCACCTCGTTCAACTCTTCCTCCTCCTCCTCCTCTGCTGCTGCTCCTGGATTCGTCGGATTCTCTCTCATCCTTCATTTAATATTTCATCCTCTTTCCTCCTTCTCGAGTCTGATGTTGTCTTTCTGTCCCCGTTAATTACCTCAGCCAGACCTGGTTGATCGATCTGCAACTATCCAACAACCGTCGCCCTGCGCTGCATCCCGAAGATCGTCCCTTTTTTTTTTTCTTTCCCCATATATTTTATATATCTTTATTCTTATCGCACTTTTTCCACGTCTCTCGCGTTTCCTCATGTGCTGCAGGTAGCAGAAAAACAACGCGAAAAAACCTGCTTTGCTGTCTTGAAAGCACTGGCCTTGTTTTCAGGGGGGGGAGAGTTAAATATCAGCCAAGCGTCGCGTTCCTTCGTCCTCAACCACCCTCCAATCCAATCCAAACCTACAGACTGCTGCTACACTTCACCACCATCCATCCATCCATCACCGCCTGTCCGGAACGAGCATTTCCCTCTACACGGTTTTGTTTCCTTTTTTAACGATTTGATGAATCTACCGCCATTCCTTTCGTCTCCATGAATGCGCCTGTTACAATCCCTCCTCCAACCCTCGCTATTTCGTCATCCCGGAACGCGCCTTTTAACTCCTCGCCCTGCTGTAAATATCGCAATCTAAAACTCAATTTTTGCACGCGCGCCCAGCCCAGACCGCTCGCTTCAACTACTGAAACACTCCCTGGTTCCAGAGGTTCCAAACGGTTGAACCAGAACATTTCAAAGGAACGGGACGGAAAACCCTCCAATCGAGAAAGCCAGAGTATACAAAAGGAATAAATAAATCCGAACCAAAATTCCCTGGGAACTTTTTACCGCGGCATCGGGCAATATAGTATAATATACGGGCTCCTCATGCTTTGATATCAAAAGCCCTCGAAACACACAGACACGCCACCTGTTTCATTCTCATCCGCCCTCCCTAATCCATTGGCTCCCTTGACTGCGCTTCTGGGGGGGAATGGTATGCTGGGTCACCCAGGGACAATGTCACCCGTTTCTTCCACCGACGGAAGCGAATGGTCTGGAGTTGACCGCTACCAGTCGATGGGCGGCAGGTCCGATCCTCCGCAATCTCCTGCTCTCCCGCACGGTCGAAGCGCCCTAGCCTCTCCCCCGATATCTGCCTCTGGTGGCCCGCCTTACAGTCCGTTGCAAATGCATGCCCCAGACGCTCCAGACCCTGCTCCCAATGGCAGTAGTAGTAGTAGCACCACCACCAATGGCGGTCCTGCAAGCGCCAACGGCCTCGCTCCCCGTCGCCCTTCGGACATGTCCCAGAACCCTTCACCTCCCAGTTCGATCACATCCAAGTCGAGAGCGAGCGATGGAACCCTTTCCGATCAGAGAAGCAAGAGGTACAAGATGATGGAGGACCTGCTGCTGAAGCACTACACTGTACTGAAACGATATTTGCATGGACAAGGACGAGAGGATCCTACGGCATCACAGCCCAACAAGGCACGCGACAAGCTCCTCAGACTCTCACCGAGTCAGGTTATGGATCTAAGTACAGATGTGTATGACGAGCTACTCCGCCGCCAGGCCGTCTCACCCAATCGACCCGGCGGGCCTCGACCAGATGTACCGCCTTACCTACCCCCGCGCCAGGAATTCCACGAAAAGCGCAACCAGGCCCGCCAGGTCCTCTCCTCGCTCCAACAACCCAGATTCAGAAACTTGGCTACAGACGTGCTGTGTGAATTGGAACGGCGCTTCCCGCACTTCGCTGGCATGGATCGGAGTCGCAGAGTGAGTCCCGCACCCAGCTTGCGCGGCGGTTACGGCTCGGGACTCACTAGCAACGGCTACGATCCACGCCCGGGCTCCAATGGATCATTCGGCTATGGCCCAAATGGCTACCCTCCGCCCCCGCGAACTCAATCCAGAGGTCCCATGCCACATGGCCCCGGCCCTGGTCCCGGTCCCGGTCCTGGTGGAAGGGGCTTGCCACCAAATCCCCACCAGGGGAGCCGATTCCCTCCCCGGCAAGGCTCGTTGAGTCACTCCCCTGCTGCCGGCGGCGGTGCACCTGGTGGAGGCTTAGGGATCAATGGGGAAACTATTCCTGAAAACGCGCCGTTTCCGAAATCGTTCCAGAGTAACACTATCGTGCCGAATAAAAGTACTATGGTGGAGGAAGAGGAGGATGGCGATGATGGTGATGAAGAGGAGGATGCGGCAAGTAGGTATGACGATGATAATGATCCTGATCGACGGAGTGATGCGTTCGCGTTGGATAAGGTGTTACAGAGTCGGAGGGGGACGACTACGACGACGGATGGGGTGGGTGTGGGTGTGGGTGTGGGTGCTGGTGGAGCTGGGGGTTCAGAAAGCGATAAGCAGAAGTTGGCGGAGATGCAGGGGCAGGTGTCTAAGTTGGAGACACGGATAGAAGAATTGAAATCGAAGGATGAAGAGGTTGAGACGCTGAAGGTGGAAATGGCTAATAATTCTAATGTAGGCTTTTCTTTGGTTCTTTGTTGTCATGTTTTGGACTCCTTTTTTGGTTATCTTTGTGCTTGTTATTCTGTTGGTTACATTCACTAACCTTTTTGGTTTATATGTGCAGGCCTGGGATACAGAAAGACGGGAGTGGGAAAGTATGAGGGAAGATTGGGATCGTGCAAAAGAGGAATGGGATAAGATGAAACTAGATTTGGAAGTGAAGCTGTCGGAGGCCGAGGATCTCAATGCTTCCCTGCAGGATCAGCTGGAGGGCGAGCGGAGAGAATATGAAGCTTCAGAGCAGGATCTACAGCAGCAAATACAACAGGCTTTGGCTGCCGCTGCCGCGGCTACTGAGAAGGCAGCGACAGCCACAGACACACACACAGATGGCGGCGTATGGAAATCACGGGCGGAAGATATCGAACGGGAGAATCAGGAGCTTAGAGAAGAGCTTCAAAAACAACGAGAGGTGACCGAGCAGGTCCGGAAAGAGGCCTCCAACTTCCTACAGGAGATGCGCGCCCTTTCTGAACGGACTCAGGAGCAATGGGAACGTGAAGAACGCCTCACGCACGATTTCCAACGGATGGAGGAAGAGGTCAAGATCTGGAAGAATCGGTATGCAAAGACGAAATCGCAGTTACGACATCTACGCTCTTCGTCGAGTGGCCTGCCTGGTGGCATACAAGATGTCACAATTATAGCAAGGGACAACGATCTAAGCCATCCAGATGGATTGGTCAAGGATGTGCACCTTACGAAATTCCAGATGTCGATCGACGAACTACTTCGCACAGCGCGGATCTCGGAGCCAGCACATGTTCTCGAACAAATGAAAGCCGTCGTCTTCGCCGTTCGTTACATCACGCGGGACATCGAAAATGCCCAGGGGAGCGGCGCAGACGAACACACGCACTCGCGTAGCAGAGCAAAAACGCGCGTCTCCGCAACTGCCAACAACCTCATCACCGCCTCGAAGAACTTTGCAAACTCCAACGGGATGTCACCCGTCTCCTTGCTTGACGCCGCCGCCTCGCATCTCACCGCTGCCATCATCGAGCTCGTCCGCACCGTCAAAGTCCGACCCACACCTGCAGACGAATTTGGTGAAGACGATTACGATGACGATAACTTGGGATCCATGCAGTCGCCAACGTACTTTAGCGTCCCGCCCAGTCTGAGCCGGATGAGCGGGAATGACTCCGTCTATAGCGCCATCAGCTCGCCGCATTCGATACGATCACCCGGCCGAACGAGTTCACGTCTACCGCCACCTCACCGGAAGACGTATTCAAGCGGACAGCTGCTTGCAGGTGGGGGGTTGAAGTCTGGGCTTGGGATTAGTGAGTTAGATGGGGAGTTGGAGGAGCTTAGGGTAATTATATAAACCCCCCTTTGTAAATTATATATGTTGAGCCCTGACTATGTGATTTCCTCCGCACTGAATACTAACGAAGACATGGGAGTGAATAGTTATACCTTGAAGACCAAACCGAAGGCGTCGTCCAGTCCATCCAAGCCCTCGTCTCCTCCATCCGCGCCGAGCCAGACGACATGTCCGCCATCCGAACGCACATTGACGCCATCTCCGCCGTCATCGGCAAAGTCATTGACGCCACGGAATCTGCCATGACGCGCCAACAACAGCAACACCAAGACCATCACCAGAGAAACAATAATAATGATAACCATAATAATACCGACCTTAATGTTAATAATAATACCATCCTCCGCGACCGCGCTGGCCCCATCATCCACATCCTCTCCGAATGCCGCGATAGGCTCGCCGAGGCAGGCGCGGAGGGCAGCCAGGCCATGAGTGTTAGTGAGATGCGAGAGGTTACAGGGAAGCTGCCGCCCATTGCATTTCAGATTGCGCGGGAGACGAAAGAGTTGGTGCAGCGGCTTGATCAGATGGAGATGATGGGGAGTGGGAATCATAGTGTTCGTGGCGGTGGTAGTAGTGGAGAAGGAGTGGTAGGAGGCCCAATCGGGGGGTGGAGGGTTGCAGAAGATCATGACGATGATGATGATTTCCGATGATGATTGAGGAAAATATTATCAAACCTTCGAAGAAAGGAGTGGGAAGGAAAGGAACAAATGCCCTTTTTTTCTTTTTTTTTTTTTTTTTTTTTCCTGTTCATTTCATGATTTTTTTTTTCCTTTCACGGTCATCGTCGCTGTGGAAGACGTCTTTTACATCAATTCGAAATTTTATGTTAATTCGTTCCTTACCTTGCTGTTCAAGCTCATGAGATTATTTCCGGAGTAGCTGAGCTGCGCTTGGTCCTTCTCTTTCCGCTGTCAATTGGTCTTGACATCTTGATTCTGCGAATCTAGATTTTAGATTTTTCTCGCATGCCTGGTTCTACCCCTCCAAACATACCTGCATCCACTATTCCGCTGTACATATCGAAGTAGCGGAGAAAGCCCCGGATCCCCAAGTTCTCTTTCCCAGCTCACCTCCAGGGAAAAGGTAAAAATGAGCGACCCCAACGCCCCAAAATTCGCTGGCTTGACAGGCCACAAACTGTCACTTGCCATTTCGACAGTGGCAACGACTGGCTTCTTACTTTTCGGATATGATCGTAAGTAGCCCCTTTAGACGCTTTTGTTTCGGGGAAGCTATGGCAGTAGCGGATGTTTCTAGCAGATAATTAACCCTTCAACAGAGGGTATCATGTCAGGCATTATTAGCGCCAAACCGTTCAATGATGCATTCCCCCAAACCCGTGATAATGCGACGCAGCAAGGTTTCGTAACTGCTATCTATGAAGTTGGTAGGTTTTGCACCCAAACTATACCTTTAACCCCTTTTTTCGCACGTAGCCGAAGAGAGTCTCTAACATTCCCATGTTGGGTGGGCATAGGCTGTCTCGCAGGTGCGATGGCTATCATTTGGCTAGGCGATATTCTAGGCCGTCGCAGGGCCATTATGTTAGGCGCATCTATCATGATCATTGGTGTCATTATCCAGGTCGCCGCTATTCCAGGTCATGGCGCATATGCCCAATTTATCGTTGGGCGAATCGTTACTGGCATTGGCAACGGTGTCAACACCTCCACAATTCCAACGTACCAGGCAGAGTGCTCGCGAACATCCAACCGAGGTCTCTTGATCTGTATTGAAGGTGGTGTGATTGCTTTCGGAACGTTGATTGCATATTGGATTGATTTTGGAGCTGCTTATGGACCACCTGATTTGACATGGAGGTTTCCCATCGCGTTCCAGATTGTCTTTGGTATTTTCATCATCGTTGGCATGTATTTCCTCCCCGACTCCCCAAGATGGCTTTTCTTGCGAGAGCGGTACGACGAAGGTGAAACTGTTATTGCCGGTCTTCAAGGGAAAGAGATCGCACATCGGGACGTTCAACTTCAAAAGAGTATTGTCATGGACTCAATCAGGGCGTACGTATTAACAACCCCCACCCTGGCGTATTATTTCATATGATAAAGGGGCAGATAATTAACCGCATATTTCCTTTGTAGCTCTGGTGGCCTTGGTTCCTCGACCCCCATGTCAGCCGTCTTCACAGGTGGTAAAACACAGCATTTCCGCCGCATGCTTCTCGGGGTCTCGTCCCAATTCATGCAGCAGGTCGGCGGTTGCAACGCTGTCATCTACTATTTCCCAATCCTGTTTAAGACCTCCATCATCCCCGGAGATGATTTCATGGCCATGCTCCTCGGCGGTGTCAACATGATCGTCTACTCCATCTTTGCAACGGCGTCCTGGTTCCTGATTGAACGAGTAGGCCGCCGCAAACTCTTCTTGATCGGAACGGCCGGCCAGTGCCTGTCCATGGTGATAACCTTCGCATGTCTCATACCGGGCACGCAACAGGCTGCCATCGGCGCCGCCGTCGGTCTCTTCACCTACATTGCCAGTTTCGGCTCCTCCTGGTTGCCACTACCATGGCTGTACCCAGCTGAGATCTCCCCCATCAAAACCCGCGCCAAGGCCAATGCCCTTTCCACCTGCTCTAACTGGCTGTTCAACTTTGTCATTGTCATGGTCGTCCCCGTCATGCTTGATGGGATTGGCTGGGGCACCTATCTCTTCTTCGCGTGTGTCAATGCCTGCTTCTTCCCCGTCATCTATTTCTTCTATCCAGAGACGGCCCGCCGCAGCCTGGAGGAGATCGACATTATCTTCGCAAAGGGATTCACGGAGAATATCAGCTACGTTACCGCGGCCAAGCAGCTGCCGTATCTCTCCGCTGATGAGATTAAGCAGATGAACGAGCAGTATGGTTTCAGTTCTGCGGATCAAGCGGTAACCGCGCCTGGTGAAGATAAGAGCTCGAGAAGCAATAGTAACGAAGGCTCGAATGGGAATGGGGACGTGCTGGCGGTTGGGATGGAGAAGCAGGATTAAATAAAGAAGAAGTTGGGTTGTTGACTTGCTTCCTTGCAGGCTGGCAGGCTGTGAAG
>QGQJ01000170.1:0-17711 GCA_003206725.1 Blastomyces emzantsi
GGATAAGCCAGCATTACCTAATCGGGTGACTCCGCCTAACTATCAGCCGATGAGGTCACTCAAGGAAAATTACTTTTTTTGAACGGCGAATTTGCCAGCGGAAGAATGGATATTAAATTCATATTCGCAACGTACGGAATATACACAATAAAGATCGTATTGAAAACTATCACAGCTCAAAGTGAAGATTGGAGGCTACAAAAGGGACATAAGTACAGGTCAAACGAATGAAGGGAACGGAGAAACGCGTAGAAGTTGATTAAAATATTAAACGCGGAAGAAGATAAAGAAGATAAATGCGTTAAGCCTGCTCGATACTTCTCTTGATTGGTGCTAGTGGGCGAAATATATAAAAGTCGGGAACATGTAGTTATCTCAATGGCGGCTGGGGTAGAACTTGCTCTGCCTGGCTAGCTAGTCACACCCGCGGCGCCACTGAAAATATGTTCAAGAACTTTGTCAAACGAGAAGTAGGGAAACCTATGCCTGGACAAACATCTTCTCCTTCATAACAATAGCTTCGCCAGCAACGACGATAGCGCAGGCAATCGTGACTGTGACTATCATGGCGAAGGTTTTCACTAGAACCTTGAGGAGACGGACGCGTGATGGCCAGGTGAAGGTCTTCCAGGCATCCAACAAGCCAACCTTGCCACTGCCTCCCAAGATAGCCGGCTGAACCTTTCCACCAAAAGTGCGATCGAAGGGCACAATGGTCTCCTCTTGATCAGGGAGCATGGATGCCGCGACTCGGATCATGGTCACGGTGGCTGGAAGCTCAATAAGAAGCGTCAGGCACATGGCGAGGAGGAAGGAGCCGACGACTATAGCACTTTCAGCGCGAGGGTCGAATTCTGGGTCGGATAATGGATTCCCTTCCCTCACGCTCCATAGTCGGCTTCTCATCGCTAGATGGGCAGGCAAGATAAAGGTGAGTTGGGAAGCCACCGACTGAAGAGCAACAGCAGGAACAATCTTCACCCAGCTGCTATATCCAGGGATGCGTCTCCAAAAGTGTTTGGCAGAGGGCTCTGAAATTGCAATGTGGACCCAGGCAAGCGCCAGAGGGGCGGAAACCACATCGGCGGCAATCTGGCCGACGGAATGGATGGGATGGCCAAAGGTGAAGAATTGGGAAAGGATCGAACGGCTAATCCCCAAACACATGTAGACTCCCAACCCACGGAAGCGTGACCAGGGGCCAGCACGGGCACGAAGATGGAGGATGGCGGAACGCAGGGTGCTGGTGACAGGGACCGGGCGTTCAAGAGCGACATCTTGACCAGGGCCAACCGCGTTCGCTGATTTACTGGAGTCGTCGGGGTTTTTGATGGAGTCATAAATATCTGGATGGGGATCTTCCACCGCAGCCAATGTTGCAACGACCGTGCCATAGGTGTATTGAATCTAGAATTGGAGCCAATGCCTGTTGTTAGTGGGGTATGGGATCAAAGGGGGTTACCGCCATCCATGGGAAACACATACGGCGAAAGAAATCAGACCGAACACTGCAGCAGTCACAGTGAACACCAGTATGGCCCAGACTGATAATTTGCGGCGCCCTTCATTGTCGTCGTTTGAAGTTGGAGATAGGTAGCTGGAGGTGGCGTCCAGCCCTCGGCGGACAAGGTGATGGGCGGCAGCAGACATGTCAGCCGCAGAAAGAAACGACGAGATACTATGTAGATAGAAATGAAACCACGGTAAGGAGAGACACAAGTAAGATACAGAACGGATTTATTGAGATAAAAGAAGACCACCCAACCGTTGGAAGCAGCCGAGAAGAAGAGTAAAGGAAGAAGATGGAGGAAGTTGAACTGGGTTGAGCCTCGTTTCAGCGTGTTCGCGTTTAGTAAGCTGGCCCCTGTTAAATAACTTAAATATAGTTAACTAACTCTAGGCAACAAACACTCCAAACCATGATCATCAACAATGAACAATGAAGGGATTCTTCTTTCTATGGACCACGCTTTCATGGATGATTCCCAGAGCGGGAATGGTTAAAGGTGACTGACGATGCAGGACACAATGATACACACTCGTATGTGCTGAACAAACACTTTTATGGGCTTCATATTCAGATCTCAATCCATGTATTTTTCAAACCCGGCCTACTCTGGTAGGTAGGATAGCGGAGGGGATCACCAAGATGACAGCCCCCAGGAGGGTTGAGATATCTCACACGAGTCGATATTATTTCCACAGCCCTGACGCAATCTACCGCCCCTCTGTCCTGTGCTCATCTGCAGATATCCTCTCTGCGCATGTCTTCCCATTTATTAACCCAATACCAAACACGCTACGCCACGCTACGCAGCAGCAGATGACCCTTGATAGACACCACACCACGCGTTGGTGATTCTGCCTCTCGATCACATATGAATAGCGCGGATAATGAGGAATCCCCAGCTATTGATCCATCCAGCTATCTCATCTTCATGCCAGATCCCCACTTGGACAATTGTTGTTCGTTGTGCACAATGAGGGCCTGCCTCCCTTCGCCCGGAGTGGCAGGGGTCTCGAAGATACCACTTTGTATATGAATGGAGTCAGTCCCCAATTTTGAGAAGACACCGGATTTTGATCGTTATTACCTCCATATCCCTTTTCTCCTCGCCCTCTCACTCCCTTTCTTCTCTCTCTCTCTCTCTCTCTCTCTCTCTCTCTCTCTCTCTCTCAGTGCTTTTCGTATTTGTCAACGCCTTCTCGTTCTGATAGACCCACGGCATATCTGTTTTTCCATCCTCCGAGCCGAGGTTCGCCATTGTCGCCTTACATAATCCCGCCCGCCGCCGCCGCCCGGGGTTCGTTGGAGCCGGAGCCGCACCCGCATCACAGGCAAAATCTTGGAATTCTCCAGATTCTCCCGCTGGGCTTTTTTTTTTTTTTTCCTTTCGTCTCGTTTTCTACGTCGTCGTTGTATTCAACAGGTGTTCCTTTTGAGTCCATACACTCTCTTCTTCGGATTGTGCCCGAGTGCTCTTTGCGCTGGCTTGGTAGCCTCTCCCATTTCGGATTTCCCCGCCCATCCCCCATCATACCTCATCAGCCTACACTCCTCACGCCTCTAAATTCACAATGCCGTCCTCCACGACTGTTATCTCCCCGCCAGTTCCCATGGAATCAGAGCCCCCAAAGCAATCAGCGGCTGCTGCAAATGCTACCGTCGCCCAGATCAAATCGTTTGTTGCTGGTGGTGCGGGCGGAATTTGCGCCGTCGTTGTTGGGCATCCCTTCGACCTGGTCAAAGTCCGCCTACAAACTGCCGAGAAAGGAGTTTACTCCGGTGCCATCGATGTAGTGAAGAGAACTATTGCCCGTGAAGGCCTTACTAGGGTATGTCCCAGGCACCAGGCTAAACATCTATCAAACTACTACCTCACGAATTCTCTTGGTACATAAATCAGAAATCTAACAGCTGCCAATAGGGCTTATACGCTGGCGTTTCAGCTCCATTGGTCGGAGTCACTCCTATGTGTATGTCTTCCTTTTTCTATTCCTTTGACCCGTGAATATCATTGTTCAACTGGCTAACTGTTTTCTCGTTTCAGTCGCGGTCAGCTTCTGGGTACGTTCGCATCGGTCAACCCATAATCTTTTGCCCGCAACCCCTCTAATCCACTCATCTTATCTATGCAGGGTTATGATCTTGGGAAAACACTCGTTCGCAACTTCTCCACTGTTCCGGTACATAATGGAACTCCTCAGTTCTCAATCGGCCAAATATCTGCAGCCGGCTTCTTCTCCGCGATCCCCATGACCCTGATCACCGCTCCTTTCGAGCGTGTCAAGGTTCTCCTTCAGATTCAAGGGCAGAATCCCCCTCCTCCCGGCCAAAAGCCCAAATATTCTGGCGGTGTAGACGTTGTCCGCCAGCTCTATAAAGAGGGTGGTATCCGTAGCGTATTCCGCGGAAGTGCGATGACATTGGCCCGTGACGGGCCTGGTTCTGCGGCATATTTCGCCGCCTATGAATATATCAAGCGCAGCCTCACACCAAAGGATGCCGACGGAAATATCACCGGTGAGCTGTCCTTAACCGCCGTGGTCGCCGCAGGCGGCGCAGCTGGAATTGCTATGTGGATCCCCGTCTTCCCTATCGATACCATCAAGTCCCGGCTACAGAGCGCAGAGGGACGACCCACCATCGGAGGCACCATCCGCGGTGTATATGCTAGCGGAGGGTTCAAGGCATTCTTCCCCGGATTCGGCCCTGCTTTGGCAAGAGCGGTGCCCGCCAATGCTGCTACTTTGTAAGTTCCTTGCTACCCGTCACCCCTTCTTCCTGGAGGCGTACATAATTCAACATCCATGTTTCCAACAGCTGACAATTCGCTCACCCAAACAGCCTCGGAGTCGAACTGGCCCACAAAGCTATGAACAAGTTCTTCTGATCACTTCGATATACGGATGAAATAAATTTTCCTTCTGTTTGTCTTATCAACACATAGAAATTTACCTTCCCCCTGTGCTCCACAGTGAAGAGGTGGAGCTATGATACCCACGCATATTAAGCCGCGAACATATATCCATTACACATCAAAACCTGGGCACCATCTCTCTGGCAAATATATCTTCCTACATTCCTCGTTTCTATGCTGTGGGGTTGAGAGAAACTCAACCCCTTCAAAACGGAGTTTTGTTCTAGACGTTCCATGCTTTTATTTTTTATACTTTTTTTACTTTGGACCCGTTTCCTTTCCTATCCTTGTACATGTACAGATTCCACGGCTTTTTGGTCTGTTTTCTTCCTGTTTATCGTTTCCAGACTACTATTACGCTCTATCATAGAGCACATATATATATAGAGCCTGTCGTATCGGATTTGTTCATTGGTTAATCATTCATGCATCGGATTTTTTGTTTTGTGTGCATGTCAGTGTGTAGGGTGGTTTTTATAACAGCTTTTTTCCCTGCAGTTTGTTTATGTACAGAAATACGCACACGGTAAACGTTGGCTCAGCGTAAGTAGAATTTACCAAAACCGCCATCAGTGAAGTGATACCACCGCCTCTCACACATCCTTCTAGCCGGGTTTCTTTTGCCTCCTTGTATGCCCCAGTTTACCACTCTAACTTACTCCCTAAACTTCCCACCACAGTATATGCATGTGTCAAAAGTCTCACAGAGGATATCAAGCAAACCTCCCTCTTGACACTGAGCCTGGGACTCACCCGCCGTCTCCATCTCTGGCTCAATCACACTAGGGATTTCGACGAGTTCCACATCCAAGACTTCGCCATCACATACTGAACACCGTTTGGAAATCGACGGGTCCTGGATGGAGAGAAACGTTAATCCGCACCTAGCTAGATTTTGCAATACGACATTCATTAGTGGCTGTGGGATGGGAATCAAAGGAAAGGGTTAGGGGCTATAAAAAAAAGAAGACGAACCGAACACATGCCCCTCCGTGCATTGGGACTCTTCGGCAGAGTACCAGTCAATACCGCTCCCGCATATATCGCAGAATTCAAATACATCATGACCAGCTCCCGCTTGGGCTTCGCGGGGTTTACCGGGTATCTGTTTGCCAGTTTCCGGACCAGCTGGGGGCTCTGAAGGATGTTGGATTCGTGACTGGAGCTTTTCGTCTATAAGGGATGTCTCCAACGATAAGTCGAGGTTTAAGGTATCGGATAGCCACTGCGCCGCCGATTTGGCAGCTTCCAGCACATGAGGGTCATCCGTAGGGTATTGGTCCGTAGCGAGACAGCAGATAGCGGCGTAGTTGAGCTTTCTCGCCCAGGGGTCATTCGGTAGATCTCTATGGTTCTCATGTAGGGTGAACGACAAAGCCTTTGCACGGGCAGCTCTCGTGTGCTTAGGTGTTAGTTGCGGGGGAATGTCCCATGGCAACGCTGCCGAGACAGCCTCGCTGGACCCCCAGCTCCCGCGGTCCACTCGTTGTGGGGGCGTAAAGACTATCCGCGAGCGTTCACGAGCCATGGTGATATATTCAACCATGTCGCTGGGATGGACTGTAAAGCATGCTGCAACCCAGCCTCGATGGCTAGTCATGCCCCATATCCTGGCGACGGACATTCCGCCCAGGTCGTGGTCGAGGTCGAATCGGCTGCGGAAGCCTTCGATCTGGCGGTGAAGATCGGCACTCTGCGGGTTGCCCGAATGGCCGTCATTGCTCATGGTAATGTCCTGGGCTTGGATCGCCGGCAGCGGTAAACAGCGGAGGGATGATGAAAAATGGGCGACGTGTAAGACAGGGGTCTGGGATTGGGCGTCCGTTGTGGAAATTAGAGCTGCCATTCGGAATCCTCAGCAAGTACATATCTAAAAGGGCTTTTGTGATAGGATGCTCACCAGTAATGGGCTCCCATTCTAGTGAGCCGTTATCTTCTGCTGTGTCTGCGCCAAGTGCGTGGTAGAATGATATAGTCGACGTGCGCTGTTCTCTCCCAGCTGGCTTTGGGACGAACAGGTCGTCAAGAGTAATCACAACGTATCCTCCAAGATATCCAACAGCCAAGCATGGTGATGGTGAATTTTCAAGGCCCTTGAACGGTTAGTAAGAACAATACCCAGGTATAAAAGGGAAAGGATGTTTTATTTACCGCACGGTCAATCCAACGTAGAGGGCCACAGAAGCTCATGCGCTGAAACTGTTCTTCTTGAGAAATAGAGTTAACCCCACTCAAAGATAAATCCAGTCTGGCATCCGTATTATTGCCTTCCTCCTCTCCTCCCAGTTCTTCGAACTGTGCATGTAGCAGAAAAACCTTAACCTCGGTAGCGTGTATAATTGCAATTGGAGAAGTATGTCTAGGGTTCCCCTGATCGTCCAAACTCTGTCGCGGGGAGCCCCATGCAATATGAGATATGATGTGCACGGATCTCATCGATTGGCTCAGAAGGGAATCCGGTTGTACACGAGGATATGCCGCAGTCGGCGGGGGTATCTCGTTCTGGGAAATAACCTCAACCCATAACTTTCGCCGGGTCTTCGTGTCTGATCCCCGGCGGTCATTTCTAACTCTGATCAAAGTTATGTCGTTCATATCATTCGCCACAGCCAGTAGAGACATATTTCGATAGGCAGGCTGCCCGTGTGGAGCATCCTTATCCTGGCGGTCATCATCACATTTAGGACTCCAACAGAAGGACCTGACATGCTGTTTACGTTGTAAAATTGAACTCTGTCCTTGTAACGACGGGTCAAACGCGTCTCTTAACGCACTATTGACAACTATACTCCTCACCCACTTGGACTGTCCGTCCGCCAGCTCCCAGAGTGACAGGACTAAATTGCTTGTCAACACTGCGAGGACGTGTCGACTGTACTTGGCCAGGCGATGTGGCGACCAAGCCAATGCCACAACATGGCTGGTAGACTGCTCTTCACCGAGAGAGAAAGTTTCGCCCCGCTGGGGAAATATCATGGGCCATTCCTTGTTAGTGAAGACATTTACGCGGAATTTGGTGGTTGTCCACTGGGTGTTTGAGGTGGATGCTGTTTCCGCCGCACCAGCTGATGTTGGTACTTTTATCCGCGGGGTCTAGATATTGGGTGATCAGTCTTATGATACTTTTGCTATAGAACAGAACATAACCAGTGTTCGAAGCTCAATAATGATCCATAGAAGAAGCGCTTTTTCGTGGCGAATACAGGGGTGTGTAATCGATTGATTCACTGACCAGCACATGGACATATTCCCCCAGCGCAGCAGCAATCTCGCCATCCAGGGACCAGGAAATACAGTCGAAGCAGGATGGGAAAAGCTTTAGTTCCACAGGATCGAGCGTCATGACTTAATGGAGAATGTCAGGTACCGTAGCAGCATATTCAGAGGCCGCTGCCATGGCTCAAGTCGAGATTCATTTGGTGTTAAAGACAAGGTGTGTTTTAGATAAAACATGACGGAGGCAGGAAATAATATTTTACCTAAACGCTCTCTTCCCTTCAAAATGACCAAGGTTGCTACCATAAACTCACAGATAAAAATTTTCCGAAGGCCTCTCGAGGTTTTACGTGTTCACCAAGATATGATCTCTGTTTCATTTAATCTAGATTTTTTTCACACGTTAGCTAGGAATTGATTTAATAGTCGCCACGCCGCCCATCTTCATCTTCGCCATGCAAGTATAGCAACTGAACTTGGATCCCTTCAATTTCCGCAGAAAAATTGAATGTGGGAGCTGGTTTGTCGAAAACAAAATTGAGATATTACCGGCGGAAGAGCTAAAAGGAACAGGAATCCGCTTCTAATACATATTTCCATACTATGAGCTCTGTACGCGGAGTATGCGGTTTAGCATTTGTATAGTCAAAAAGTCATGCCTGTTTTTATAAAGATACAGTTTTTCTAAATAAATAAAGCTTTACACACATTAACGATTGTTCATTCCTCTAGAGTTCCTTTTATAAAACATAGATGTAATGCAGTTGTGTAGAACAAATAACGTGGGATTTAACCACTGCACCAACTGGATGAATCCTTCAGGCAGAGTCAACGCATCTGAAGATAGAATAATATTTATAGTATTTTTATTCGTCTGGCAAGTTGATATATGCCTGGGAGCCGTTCTCAGGCCACCCTTAGAACCCTCGTTTCTAGACTCAGCCAACATGCTCTTTCTCTCACTCGAGCCTACAAATGTGAAAGCTGAACATCAACTTTCCTGCTGGGAGCTATAATGTCATTTTTGAGAAACATCCATCCTTCCGATTTCTCTCCTGACCTTGGTACAGCGGTAGAGATGTCGCGGTTTGCAGCAGCCCGGCCCAAACTGACCGGTTCAAATTCGGTGTCACGGAACATTATCATTGTCTCGACGGATCAGTGACCGCTCATCCCCGGATTCGGAAGGCAATGGTGGTGATGTGGTTTCGTCCGAGGCATTTTTTAGATTGATGTTAGAGCGGCTCAGTCGCTTCAACTGGTGATGTCCCACTGAGAAACTACTCCTATGGCTTCGGCGATCAGGCGGACTAGGGTTGAAGAAGTAACTCGCGGATACTATAGGGCTCGTTTCCTTTTTTCGAAATAAATGGAAAAGAGGCTTCAGTGTGGGAACACAGGAGGCCATAATAGCGGCGTCCGCTTCGAGTCTGGGATCGTCCTTTATCGTTAGTCTCGCGTATGACTTGGAACGGAGGGGGAAAATAGGGACAAAAGTGAGATATTTTACTTCGTCCAAATGATCAACTCGCTGCTTCTGTCTGGAAGACATCTGCTGTTAGGCCTTCATGTTAATTTAGGGGCCCACGGTAGGGTAACAAACTTACAAGTAGTGTCGACTCGCTCTTTTAAGGTTGGTAGTTGCACGCATTTGACAATCGCTACGGCACAGGCTCTGTAAATGACAATGTATGGTGAGAGAAATGGTCTTGGACTAGGCAAAGGGGCATGGGCAAAACACACATTGAACCGAGTCCCAGTGCAGCGCAAACGGCAATTTTCTTCAAAATCAACACCTTGAGCTTCCAACACACAACAACTGCATACACTGCGAAGTACAAATCCACGAACGCAGACACCGCTATGCATATAGAAGCGTATTAGTAAATGTGTCACATTTTTCCTGTGGCTGGTTTCTGCTTTGAGTGCTGGGGAGATATGACAAACCTCCATTGAAGATTAAATAGTCCGTAGAATAGGAGGGGTCTCTGCACTTAGCATTCTTGATACGCTTGTCCCAGGTTGCCTGGTGAGGTTGGCAAATAGTCATGAGGACGGGGAAGCATATGCAGCCAACCAGTGTGGCAAATCCGCTCAGGACCCAGACCATAATACGGTGGAAAGGAGTCGGAACAAGAATCCTGTTGAGCATCGCAGCAACGCCAAGCTTTGGAACTGAGATTGCAAGTATCCCAAAGAGTGATCCGATCTGGGCATTGAGCCTTGAGCCGCGGATTTGCTCTGGCGTCAGCGTGTACTGATGCTTTCCAAATCCATAATTTATGCTGACCGTAACTAGTATGACAAAGGCAAAACTCAAGATCTTGACTCAAATGACGGGTTGGTTAGTGAGCCCATCAGTCAACGGGTGGGAATAAAAACAAATAAAAACAAAGTGACAATGAAAGTGAAAAGGACAAGGAAAATGAAAGAGAATAGTGACATAAAATAATATAAAACTGGAAATTATTTGAAAAAGGATATGACACAATATATGAGAGGATGGTGAAAGCAGAGAAATATGAATATACCATGGATAACAAAATCAGCCAGTCATCCAGTCCAACGTTCCGCACGATCCTAGCTCTGACATAGAGCCTTGCAGCAACCAGGACGGTCGCAAGACAGGTTACAACCCAGATAATCACAAGAATAAGCGGGCCTTTATCCGCTTGTTCCATTGCCATCTTAAACGTTTGGCTGTAATTCCCATGGGATGTGTGGGAAATGGTGTGGTCAAAGGCCAGACTAGGGGTTTCCGCCCCGTTCCTTATATACCATAAGACAGGGCGGGTAGGCAGGAATCGTAATGGAAGTTTATGAACTGGATATGGCGGCTCGGTTGCTACCTGCCGGTGCGATTTGTGCGAGGATGCATCTCGGACCCTCTGCTAGCTCATGATAAAGGTTAATGTTGCTATGTGCTTTGCACAGAGATATGGAAAGTTATTTGGGCAGTACAAGGGAGCTCTCGAAGTGTGGGGGAAAATAAAGTTGTCAGTCTCAAAACTTTGCAATTCACGCTACATCCAATTAAGAATGGCTTTATGCTGCTCTCCTCAGCTGCATCGACATTGATTTGGAGGACTGGAGGCCTGAGAGCACTATTCTCCTCAAATGGTGAGCCATCAAGGTTCAACTAACCCCTTGGCAGAGTTTGAACATTGCGACAAATAATTATGGTCTTACGGTAGGCCATTGCTTTGGGAAAGCGGACGTAGCACGAGGGTTTGGAAAACATGACAGGGGATGCTTCCATGTCGCGACCTGGCTGGTCATACCTTTTGAGATCGTCGTTCATATTTGTGCTGATACGCTGCTCAAGTAATCTTGTCCTGGTGGCCAAGTCCGTTGGAGAAAACGACGGTACAAGGTGGCGTTCTCGGCGGGCTTAGGTGGATGGGTTAGTTGCCGATTCGCTGACTCGACAATGTGAAGAAAAAGTTCAAACATAAAGTTAACAATCTTTAGTACTCACGCAGTTCGACACTGTTAAGAAGAAAGCGGAATATTGGAATGTTTTATTATGGAGACCAGTTAAAATGATAAGCATAAATAAAATTCTCTGAGCGGTGATGTATAAAATACAGTGTCTATTGAGTTAGGAAACCTGGCACGCGAGTGGTGTGCTCGGTCTTCGGGAGTCCAGTCTGGATCAGGAAGGGAGCTGAAAATAAAACACGTGTGAGCATGGTCTCCAACCGATCTGCTGTACTTGGGGCAAATGAGAAAATGAAAGATATGATACCCAGGGGTAAATAAATGATGGCAGAGACTCGTTATTAATGTCAACACCTCATTTTTACAGAGGATGGAATGATTGAAGTTTTGAGGAATCCATATTAGATTCTGTGTATGGGCAGTACTGAAGACACCCATGAACGGCCGGCCCGCATCGCACTGGTTTGTGACATTCATGGATGATGGTATTTCAAGCTGGCCAATAAGAGAGTAGATATGTGATGGTTTGTCGAAATGTTTCGGGAGGTAGGAATTCCCCCGGCACTATGGTCACCCTCAGGCCATGGGCGAGCAAAAACTGTATTATGTTGCTTCACTCGCCTCGCAAGTAAGAGCCACTCACGCAATGAAGTACATTATGGAACGTAAGTCGTAGCATCCATATTCGTGTATCAGCCTAGCCAGGTATGTACCTAGGCACTCGGGGTGCTAGTTTCTAGTTGTAGTTTGCAAGGAAGTCCAAATAGCTTTCCAGCGACTGGGTCCCATTCGTCGTCCCATCGCCGTTCACTTTCCCGGAGGGCACCTCGACGAAGCCTGCAGAGTTTCTCCCCGTTTCCACCAAATAAATCAACGAGATGAGTAACAAGGTCGTGAGAGTTTCCAAACCCAAGGCCGTTGACTCCCTCAGTTACCAATTCTGGCCACGCCTCGTATTGGTTCCAGCCAACCACGGGGAGCCCAGCTCCAAACATATCCACCACTTTCATAGGTAAATCAACGCCACTGCTGCTAGTATGGAGGCATACGCCAAGAGAAGCGCTCGCAAGGAGCCGAGCGTAGTTTTCTAAACTTAACCATGTCGATTGAATTGTCACTTTTTCAAGCTTCCCTTGGTTCATTAATTTGGCAATTCGGGAAAGGTACATTTGCTGCTGGGGGCCTTTTCCAGTTATTATGACAGCCAGCCGCGGCAGACAAAGGTTTATTGTGGAGGCCATGACTGAGTAGCGGCATAAGGCGTCGATTAGAATCGAAAAGTCTTCGTCCGGCGTCCAAGAAGTGGAACTGACAAGAAGGCGACAACTTCCCGCCCTCATATCTGTAACGAATTCGGCTGCTTCTGAGAGAGATGACAGGAACTCGTACCTTTTCCTGTCGCTTTGAAAAGGCTGGAAAATGGATGGAGGGCGGTCATGCAAAACGAGAATGGGTGTTTTAATGTTTAAATCATCACGTAGTTGCCGCGCCATGGCATTGCTTACACAAAAATGGGCGGAGGAGAAACGGCCAAATGTGGCCTCATGGGACTTATTTATCTTGACCATCGGATGGTTATCACTCAGTTTCAACGCCAAGATGGAGTACCCAAAATTATGCCAGTCGATGACAAGGCGGGTTTTGCGAAGTTTGCAAACAACTTGCGCGATCACCAGGGTTGGAGCAGTGGGTGGATTCTAGAACGAGGGAGATAAATTTTAGCGGTGAGATCAGAGATGGTTTAATCTCAGAAAAACAAGTGCAAAGCACATGCAAGAGGAGAAAATGTGAGGTGTTGATGGCAACCGACCTGGACCAACATCCATTGCGCCGGGTTGGAGCGATACGCCAAGGCAAGCCATAAGCACCAGGTTTGATGCAACAGCTTGAAAGCAGCAAGAAACGGAAACAGATATCTGTTGTGGGTTTGTAGGAAGCTTGGGGGTGAGGCCAAGGGTATGATGGAAACTCGAGGATGTTCCGCCAAATTTGGGTGGAGGTTGGAACCTAATACTCACAACGCACGGTCAATATTTGCTATCACAAGGGAGCATTCATGGCGATGTTAGTAGCAAAAATATAAATACCTGCATATCCAATAATCGATACAATCCCCCCATGTTTTGCGAAACTCAATGCATGGTACTGCATCCGTGGGCTGCGACCAATATCTCCAAGCACGACGATCTGAACTGATGGAGGCTCGGGAATGGGACCTTTCGACTTCGATAAGGAGGGTGGAGACGTAGGCTTCTTCCGTTCATAGCGAGATGGCAAGGCAAGTATCAACACCGATATAGAGATGGCCAGGAAGAGCGCCGCCGCCCCCACGATAACCGTCAACATAACTACAATGAATAGCCAGGACGAGCGGACTTCATTGAGCAATGAGCGTAGGCAGCTTTCATTACCCGGATGTTCATATTTCGAAAAAAATCTTCAGCTGAAGCTAGACAGATGAAAAATCCCTCTCCGGGTAATGGATATATATACCTGCGACGGGACCTGACCTCAGGATCCGCGCTTTCCTTTTCTGGGACATGATTACAACGGTGAATTATTATTCCGCTCCGATCAGACAGACATATCGGCATGCCGAGCTAATTATCCCGGCATGCCGAACCCTGGCATGGGGGTGCGGTCGCCGGTCAGCGCTGAGAAGGTTACCGCGCTTCTCCAGTATTATCAATAATAACTTCAAAAAAAAAGTTATTGCGTGGATTGAATCGAAATCAACAAGTCAACACGCTAATCCTAAACGCCAAGCAACATTTTTGAAAAAAATTCCTCGGCAATGGCCAATGAGAGCCGTGGAGAGCCGCACGGGATTATTAATCACTTCCCGAGGCCTCTCGGGTCACAACCGTTAAGTCACATGATTTAAATCCAGTCATGTGACTTGATGCCAACCTCGAAGGTCCTCAATGTTTACGAGTGAACAGAGATCGCTGCAACGACAGACCAACAACGGTCGATACGCAGACAAAGAAGGACAAGGAAAATATAGACGGCCAAGTGCGAAGGACTGTCCAGAAGTTTGGACTTCCCCAACGGTACCACATTGGATACAGGCGATAAGATTGGCCTTGGCAATTGACAGACTTCATAACAATCCGATATTGCACACTCGTCACACAACGGCCAGCACAACCGTCTAACGTTTTGTTGGCAATATTGGTTTCGTTTATGATATGATGGAGACAATTGTTTAATGTCCGTGCCCTCATATCCTCCCATGGCCAATCTTGACCGTGGTGGCCTCCAACCACCCCCGCCAGGCCATCGGCGCACTCGCGGTGGCTATGTTCCACATGGCCAGCAATCGCTCTCAATGCCCCGTCCAGGGTCCGTTGCCCCTTCGTCTAGCAACTTATTGGCTCATTCAAACTTGCAACACCATGCGAGTGACTCTGCCGTAGAATCGACAACGCATTCGCTTGTCGGCCATGCTCGTCATTTCTCGGAAGGACCCTCGCACTCGTCAAATATATCAAACGATGTATCCGCGCGGGCTGATAGCTGTGATACGGTCAATGGAAATGGCGGTCCATCGCCGGAGTTTTCGTTGGGTATTTCGCCCGCTACAATGCGCGGGGATAGGCATTTTATGTCTGAGAGTTCAGAACAGTCAGCTACTCTCTTGAGCAAGTCAGTTTATGGTCGAATTACAAAGGACATGATGCATGAATACTGACCAGTTTTGCGCATTCAGGCCTTTTACGAATGAAATCCTTGCCGGTATACTGGTATCGGTTCCATACCTGATATTCTCAGCGTTCATGGGTACATATCGCTCGACCCACGACTCCGGAGGACAGCTCGGCGATGAGTCTGTAGAATTTGGCCAGATACGCCCTCTTCCTCCAAAGAGGAGAGAGTTCCTCAGCACTTGTGCATTAACCTCCATAACGATGCTGATAATGGGCCTCTATACTGAACTGCGAGTGAAAAACCAGTTGAGTCCCCTGAATGACCCAACCGGCAAAGCGAAATCAGCTGGTGGGACTATGCCCACTGTCCGGCATACAATTCTTATGACGATATCCGTAGGCCTGCCATTTTATGCTTCTCTGCTACTTGATCATGGCAGGGTCGTTATCGCCCTGCTACTCTTGCTAGGCTCCGGATTGGCCCCAATTGTTCAGCTTGATCATGACAGTTATCACCAAAAACAATCCCGATTCCATTTAACACAGCGCAAGGGCACAACTTGTTTCCTGCTTGGAATGATGGTTCTCGACACCGCTGGATTCACAACATCCGTTGACTGGCGACTAGGTCTCAGAGGATATCTTGCGCTTTTGCTCTCAGTGTTTATTATCCAGCCTCCTTTTGCAAAACCACGAAGTCGGCCTTCAATAACTCATTCCAAGGGATCAACTTACGAACCCTCGGTTTCTAATTCTACTCCTCTAGACCAAAGTAGTCTACTGCCGGAATCAAGAGCTGCCGTTGCAAGCACCAATGTATATTTCCGAGTTGGCAGCATTTTAGCAGTTTTCTGCTTTCTCATCGGATATATGTCTGGCGGTATCCATATCACTCTACCGACCTTGGCGATTACATTGATTATTGCGTTGCTCTCAGCCATATCCTTTCTACATATCGAGCGGTCGACCTTCCAAAATAAACATCAACTAGCCTTTACTGCAGGATCCTGTTCCACTATAATGGTTAACGCTGTTATATCCCACATGGAAGTTTCAGAAATTGCAGTAGCATGCTGTTTCATTGTTCTTGGATATATTTTAGTTCAACTAGATCTTAGGGCGGTACAACCAGATGCCCACGACCATTCTCATGCTGTGCACGGACATGGACGTCACGGGCATCACCATGACCACCACCACAAAGGCGAGGCGGGTCCGTCTCGAGTAACCAGATGGCTGTTGAAATCGTCTGACAATTGGCCTTTCATACATGGGATCCTTAAAGAAAAGGACTCGCGGAGAATATTCTATTTCATGTGGTACGTTCCTCCAGGAAATAGTATATATTCTACTCACTCTACTAACGCTTCTTCATCCTTTACAGCCTTAATTTTGGATTCATGCTTGTTCAACTATCTTATGGAATCTTAACCGGCTCGCTGGGCTTACTTAGCGATAGCATTCACATGTTATTTGACTGTTTCGCACTCGCAGTAGGCCTTTCTGCCGCTGTGATGAGTAAATGGCCGCCAAGTGTAAGATTTCCATATGGATATGGAAAGGTAGATACGTTGGCCGGCTTTGCCAATGGCGTGTTTCTCATGTAAGTTCTGACATACCTGTCGCGTGCAACAAATCTGTTCCTAATAAAGCATCATAGGATTATAAGCATTGAGATTATCTACGAGGCTATCGAAAGGCTCATGTCTGGAAGCGAGGTCCACAGGATAGGGGAGCTTTTTTTCGTGAGCGCTGCTGGGCTGGCAGTCAACATGGTAGGAATAATGGCGTTTGACCACGGCCACCACCATGGGCACTCTCACTCCCACGGTGGCCATGACCACGGCTCTGGCCATTCACACTCACACCACACAAACGAAAACATGCATGGAATTTTCCTCCACATCTTAGCCGACACACTTGGGTCGGTTGCAGTGGTTCTGTCGACGATCCTCGTACATTTTTACAAGTGGTCTGGATTCGACCCAATTGCCTCGTGTCTAATAGCCATTCTCATCTTTGTCTCTGCCATACCACTGGTGGCCAGCACGTCAAAAACCTTACTACTAGCCCTCCCCGCGGATGTTGAATACGGGCTACGCGATGCCTTAGCTGGTGTCAGCACCCTGCGTGGCGTGGTTGGATACTCCGTTCCGAAATTCTGGTTAGACGATACCGTGCATGATCAAAAGCATAAACATGACCACCACGGCCACCATCACGACCACGACCACGACCACGACCATAGCGATCATTCCCACACCCATCCCCAGGAGGACGGCCACTGTAATGGTGACAAGCATTCCCACGAACACACCCACGGGCATGGCAGGACCGGTCAGCGAATACTGGGCGTGATGCATGTGATTGCCTCGCGCGGGGCGGATGTGGAAGACGTCCGGCGGCGGACAATCAGCTACCTAAGCGAAAAGGACATAAATATCCTGGTTCAGGTTGAGCGCGAGGGCGAGAATCGGTGTTGGTGTGGTGGTGGGAGTAAGCTGATGAATTAGTATGCTGCATGTAACGACTACGGATGTATGTATGTGTGGGATGCTATATTTCGAGGCATATATGTTTTCCTTTTCCTGTCCCTTTTTCCCTCTTCGTTGATTTTCTTGTCGTGTTTTCTTTCCTGCATTGTATTTTCTGGTTTTGAGCTTTCCATTCATAAGTTTTTGAATTTTTTATTGTCCCCTGAGAATACCCCAAACTCTCCGGGCCGTCATCAACGACATTATATACATCCATAGTTATATATACTTTCGATGCTTATATGATGGCAATGTCAGGCAACCTCATTACTGTTATTCTGATATAATATGATGTCAGCAGAGCCCGCACTTCACAGTGTAGATCTATATCAGATAAGCTGTTTTACATCATACAGTTTATTTTATTTAGTTCCAGCTATGTGTGACAGTGATGACAATGACAGCAATAATGAGGGCCCATAACCACTAGTTATATGGTGGAAGGATTA
>QGQJ01001697.1:712-14687 GCA_003206725.1 Blastomyces emzantsi
TTTTTTTTTTTTTTTTTTTTGTGCCTTTCTAATTTACTCTTTTTTTTTTTCTTTCTATTTTTTTTTTTTTTTGCTCTCTTCCTATAATACCATACCCCCCCTTCTTATCTTATATATATTCATTGTTTTTGTTTTTTGACCGGAATTGCACTCTAGTCTTTCACTCCCCCCTTCCAAATCATCATAGTCAGCCCGTTTTGGAGGATATACGCTGCTCTGCCGATTCTTTGTCTTGGACGACACTCCTGCTCATTAACCTAGCAAAAAGGAAACGTGGTTTGTATTCTGGATCTAGGTAAGGAACAACAGCCCCCCAAAAGAGCCCATCCTGGTTGGATTCTGTATCTCATTTCAAATTGCATGAGGATTGGTGCCTGTGAAATGCCAACCGCATTCACCTCCCCTCCCACTTTACATTGACTTCACTTGCCAACTTCTTCCCATCGTTCCATGCCCATAGCATGGATCCGTTCTGCAATTTAACTAACATTGTGTTTCTACCTAGCTGTTTTCCCACGCAAATCTCTTCGTTTCCTCCGTCGAATTCCATAAGCGGCTGCATTTACTATATACCCTCCTTTAATTACAATCTCCTGCAGCTGAACCCAACAGAGTCATATCACTAGAACCGCTGATATTTCCTCCCCGTGATCCTATCAAACAAGATTCAATATAATACCGTCCTAGAGCATATTCGATCATAATTCCGTCTTATCACCAAATTCTACAATGCAGCAGC
The DNA here is from genome assembly GCA_003206725.1 of Blastomyces emzantsi. NCBI lineage: Eukaryota > Fungi > Ascomycota > Eurotiomycetes > Onygenales > Ajellomycetaceae > Blastomyces > Blastomyces emzantsi. The sequence goes on from QGQJ01001697.1 coordinate 1,452, forward strand.
CAGGTTCTAAGCTCCCTCCTATGAATGCCGACGCCACTGGCTTCTCTCACGGAGCTTACACCTCGAACAACATGGGTTTTGGCGATCGCAACTCTCGTAGAGCCAATATCCCTTCCATCAATACCGGTATGAATGGGCAAAACCCTGGGGAGGTGACTGCCCCAGGAACGGCCGCCTTTGATATGAACTTCACACCGCTGCTCCCATCTCAGCTTCTTCTTGGAAGCCCATTCCAGCCTGGCACGCCGTCCGCCTTCACTTCTCCCCAGTTCACCGGATTCCAAGGTTTCCCCCAGGCCAATGGGTCAGGACATAACCAGAACCAGAACCAGATGGGCAGCCCTACTCAGGCTCACCAGAACGCTCTCTCGCCGCAGCTGTACCAAAGCCTGATGTCACCAGACGGGTTCAATGCCTCTCAGCTCATGGCTGGCCCTCAGTCTCCAGTTGGTTCTTTCCCTGGCTTTGCGAATTCAACTTTTGGTGCCGCGAGTGTCTCTCTCCAGGGACCAGGGATTATCTCCGGAACAAGCCGGACCGTTTATTTGGGAAACCTTCCTCCCGAAACATCGGCAGAGGAGATCCTAGGCCATGTTCGTAGTGGCCAGATCGAGTCAGTTCGGTTGCTTCCAGACAAGAACTGTGCTTTTATCTCGTTTTTGGAGAGCAGTTCAGCCACGCACTTTCACTCTGATGCGATTTTGAAGAAACTCGCTATTAAGGGAAATGATATCAAAATCGGCTGGGGTAAGCCATCCCAGGTACCAACATCCGTGGCATTGGCGGTCCAGCAATCCGGAGCCTCGAGAAACGTTTACCTAGGGAATCTCGCCGAGGATGTTACTGAGGAGGAGTTGCGGGAAGACCTGGGCAAATTTGGGCCAATCGATACCATCAAGATCGTCAAGGAGAAATCGATTGGATTTGTGCATTTCTTATCCATCAGCAATGCGATCAAGGCGGTTACCCAGCTACCCCAAGAGACAAAGTGGCAAGCGCCAAAACGTGTGTACTACGGGAAGGACCGCTGCGCCTATGTTTCCAAGACCCAGCAGCAGAATGCTGCTCAGTATCTAGGCATCGCTCCAGGATATGCTCACATTCTCAACTCAGCTGATCGTGATCTGATCTCAAATGCATTGGCCCAACAGTCTGTTGCAGCGGCCGCTGTTGCCACTTCCGCTGGTGGTGTAAACAACCTGGGAAACCGAACCGTTTACTTAGGAAATATTCACCCCGAAACGACGATTGAGGAGATTTGCAATGTCGTACGAGGCGGTTTGTTGCACCACATCCGCTACATTCCTGACAAGCACATTTGTTTCGTCACGTTTATTGACCCGACATCTGCTGCCTCTTTCTATGCTCTTAGCAACTTACAGGGTTTGATGATCCATAACAGGAGACTTAAGATTGGTTGGGGCAAACATTCCGGCGCTCTTCCACCTGCCATCGCGTTGGCAGTTAGTGGCGGGGCATCGCGCAATGTGTATATCGGCAACCTGGATGAAACCTGGACCGAAGAACGCCTTCGCCAAGATTTCTCATCCTATGGCGAAATCGAATTGGTCAATGCCTTGCGTGAGAAGAGTTGTGCTTTCGTCAACTTTACCAACATTGCTAATGCCATCAAGGCGATTGAGGCAATGCGCAGCCGGGACGAATACAAACGTTTCAAAATCAATTTTGGAAAGGATCGTTGCGGGAACCCTCCCCGCCAGATCAACAACAATGGCCAGAACCGAGGTGATGGCAATCAGACCTCCCCTAATTTGAACGGCAACCTACAACAAAACGGATCACAATCAAGCCCAACGAGGCCGGCGTTGTCCCCTGCACCAGACTCCTCAGGGTCACATTCCCAAAATGGACATGGCCGACAAATCCCACTTGCTGCAACCCCGTCTGCCATCTTGAACGCTGGAAACAACAATCCCTTGACACTATATCTGAACCAACTTTCTCAGCAACAAGCGCAGGAGCAAGAGAACCGTATGAATGACCCCATTGCTCTGGCAACCCTTCAACAGCAACAACAGCAAGCACTCGCCCATCAACAAGCCACCCTCTATAACGGGGCAGGATCGAATGACCTGCCAAATGGAAACTCGATGCATCAGTCCAAAGGATCCACCCACGGATTTCTGAATGTTTCAGCTGGTACACCAACGTCGACACACCACGCCACTAGCGGCAATTCCCTGAATGTCCCGCGATCACAACACTCTCGCGCCGTCAGCCTCCCGTCTTTCTCACAAGAGGCTTTCGGGCAGGGTACAAGCCAACCGCACCAAACCCGCGGTGGAATGGCTCATCACCAACCTCAGGGAAGCTTCTCAGGTTTCGGTGGCGGGCTAGGCGGGCTGAACCACAACGGATTTGGGTTGTCTATCCCCAACGAAGGGTCTCTCCCTGGCTGGGCTGAAGAAGAGATTGGGGCGAAATGAGCCATTTCGCAACTCCTCCTGGATTTTCAATCGTTGCGATTTCATGCTCTTGTTTTCCCCTTTTTGGTTTCATTTTCAGGCTTTTATTTTTTATCTCATTTACTTATTTGACTACCCTACTTTTTCTTTTCACCTTCTTATTCTTGTATTGGTTTATAATTATGTTGTTTAAATTTTGACTTAATTTTCGCGAACCTTACCTAACCTTCTTTCCCCCGTGATGCGTCCGGGGGCCGGCGTGTCTTGTTCCCTTTTAATTTAATTTTTCTTAATGCTTATCTGACGCTCCGCCCTCCGGGTTGCTAACCGATTCACTGGCACTTTAATCTGAGGCGGCGAAAATAAGCTGAAGTCGAGGAAGTGACAAGGTATACCCATTTTAGACCATTTGGTTGCCTTATTGCTATTTCACCTTTTTTGATTTCATTGAAACTTTCATTTTGCATACCACTTTTTTTTTTTAGCTTTGTTTATTTGCCCTTGGCCCCTTTTTTGCCTTTGTTTTCCTCCCCGTTTCTCGTTATGCTAGCTCTAAACCTATCTCATCTTCTTATCTGTGTTACTTTGTTTTTTTTCTTTGTTTTTTTATCTACCATTATTCTATTTTACGATGCCGTATTCGAGAATTTTATTTAATACCTGCTTTTTTTTTCTCTTATCTGCTTTGGACTTTTTTCTGCATCTGCATCGTCATCATTGTCGTCATCGTCATCATCATTATCACAACCACCACTTATATGAAGTGGTTTTTGGTTTTCCTTTTTTTTTTTTGGTTCCGTTTGCTCTTTAGGTGCAGGTTAATGCGTGGAAGACGGGAGGGATTCACCGAAGAGATAAAGATCCTAAATCAGCAGAAAAAGGCAGTAACAGTTGACGAAACGCAAATTGTTTCATTGGTCTTATGCTGCCAAAAAGAGTTCTCGGTGAATTGGAATGGATGGCCTGGACAGGGGCGTAACCTATGATACCCTCTACTCTTCCCCTGGCCGTTGAAATATTCTTATACATAGTTACCGATAGCAAGAAATACAAAACAGGGTTAATTGTGATTCAATAAAAAGATCTAGCTGTTCTTTCGTGTCGTTCAGAGTATCTTGGGAAAACTTGTTTGTTTCCTGGTGATTCATACGGGATGGGTGAATTTTAAAGTTTGATATCATGTGATGCACTGGACTAGCCCTTCCAAGAGTTATCTCCAATCCAAACCTTCTTGCCGCATATCAATAACGTCAACATCAAAACAGAATTCAACGGAGCTATGTCTCCACACGGCTAAACTTCGACCTTTTCCCACCAGGAATTCACATTATCTTGACAAGGACTTTGTTCCTGTTGTGTTTTTGACCTATTCTTGTGACAAACACTCCCTTCTACAAGCGCTGTATACAGAGTAAGGATATTGGAGGGGCAAAGCAAGCTACTTTGTAGCGGAAACCAAGGGGGAGGCAATATTTCCCCTCCTTTTGATAGGAAAGAAACGTAAAGTGATAAACATGTCGTTGCCACCGGAACATATTCGAATCAAAAGGAGGAGAGAGGAGGAGCCGGTTGAAACTTTGTGTGGGTGGTTTTTTCCTTTATTCATGACCCTTTTGTTTGAGTGTAATTTTTGAATGTGGCTTGCCGGGCCTATGCTGCTGCTCTGGATGAATGGTTCGATATCCATTTCTAGCTTTTTAAATCGCAGGTATTCGAAATTCGGGTGTTCATGTTTTGCAATTTATGAAGCACTCGAGTTTCGAATGGGTATCTGGAAAGGCGGGCTTCTGCTGTTAGGTTCTAGTTTCGTTTATTCCATGTTTTCCGGCCTTTTCTATTATTTTTCTTTTCATTTTTATTGTTATTTTTCTCCAGGACTCTCCCCTTCTAACTCACCGACCAATAGATATTCAATCTCAGATACATCAGCCCAAAAGGCGGTACACGGACTTCTGCTTTCAGCGTGTCGTGCAGAAGCCAGATGGCGGTGCTAGGGCGAAGGCCGGTATTGACGCATCACCGACACCTTCCTCTGGAGAGTATATCACTAGCCCTAGGTCCGTGAGTACGTCTAATATTAGGCATGGAGTACCGCTTGTGCGAGCTACGGTTCCCGGATCAGAGTTCGAAAATAGGCAAATTATGTCAAAAAAGGAAGGCTTATTGGGGAAAAGTCTTAAGCCTCCATCCGCATCGTCATCATCAACCTTGCAACCCTCGCATGCTGCTAAAAGCTCTGTTACTCCAGTGAGAAATCGCTCCGGGTCTTCTTCGGCCATAAGCTCCCCTTCCTCTGCTCTACGTCGGTTTCATATAACTGTTCCTAGTGAGGATGTTACAAGTCCCTCCCGAAAGCTTCTACACAGGGTCTCGGGAGGCGTCCAAAAGAATAGAGGCGATCGGGTAATGAGTCGGGCAGTGGTCATCGAAAAGCGACCTCATCAAGTAAATGATGCGAGGGCTTCGATTGTACTTGATGACCTGGCAGCCAAGATAGGGGAAGTTACAGTCAGTGGCGATGCTCAGGGGACGTCACTTACAGCCTCGAAAGGCGTTACCAAGTCAGCTGTTACGCCCGAGATATCAACCTCTCCTGCTACTCCAAGAAAGCGTCATGTTGTCAACGATGCTGAAAAGCGATGGAGGGAAGAATCTAAAACATCCCGATACTTCGATCGAGCGCAGCAAGCTCGAGATAAAGAACAAAAAGTGAAAAGCGCTCAGTCCATGCGCGAAGATCCAAGCTTATGGGACCATGACTCTGATCAGCTTGCTGCGGAGCTGGCAGAATTTGCCCGCGAAATAACTGGCGACTCCGAAATGTCTGGAGTTTCTCCTGGGGCTCCTCCACGAACTCCTCCACGAAGGCCCGGCCGGTTCGTTGGAATCTCTCCGAATAAACCTGTTCTTAAACATCAACCACGGCTTCCGAAAGTGAACGATGATACGCTAGGGACATCAGGTACAGGCTTTGACGGAATAGGTGATGCTGGTGATGCGAAGCATGTCATAGGTGCTGCCCAATCTACGGATGCTGCAAGGGCTGAGATACCACCCCAACACGATGAGGTAGACGTCAAGGACAGCAGCTTCATCCCACTAGAAAAACAAATTGCGACGTTTGAAACGGCTAGCGACCTTGATAGTGAGGATGGCAATGATGACAGCTATGTTTACGATGAATTTATTAGGCGCCCCGTTGCGGAAATCGCTACTGATCCACACACTGCCCATCTTCTTAACGGGGAGTGGGCTAGCGAGTATGGAATCGTGCCGAAAGATATTGGTGTGGTAGTGATTACGGAGGAAGATATTCACTTCTGGGAAGCCTTTGCAGAATCCGACGAGGAAGGGAAAGGGTGGGATTCGGAAGATGAAGATTCTAATGGTACGTTGTTTTTTTGACACTCCCTAATAGAAATATGCCTTCATGCCCCCACCTACCTTGTTATTTTCACTACCTTCTCATTCAATTACTTTCCTCCTTGCCACTCGTACAGTACCCCATCATTATTTTTGGCACTTACTAACAAATATTCCCGTTGCTATAGCTGAAGATAACCCCGCAAATGAATATCCCGATGAGGACCTAGATTTCGACGACGAATTTGATGACACCAATGCGGCTTACAGAAATTATCGCCGCAATGCGTCCGATGACGAAGAGTTTGATCCAGACTATGAGAATTATGAGTATGGATGTAGTGTTTCCAATGGCGGCTACTCCGATGATGACTACTAGACGGTTACACGGTTTGTTGGTGATCCGTCTCGCGCCAACGTAGAACGTACAGGGCTAGGTTTACATCACTTCAACACATATCGCTACTGCGGGGAAGGAAATTGGATACGTCTCTCTAACGCTTACATGTCGCTAAGCTGACCTATTGGGATTTAGGATGCTAGTTGTCTTGGCTCAGTGTTATACCCTCCGGAGGAGGAGGGGCGAGGGGGCTACATGGCTTACATGATTAATATTTTTCTTATTATTGTTAGATTTCTACAAATATTGGCTTCGATGAAAGTGCTGGTAGACGGGGCGATTGGCGCTACTTTTTACGGCCGGGTATGGCTATTATCGGATCGTGATTTGTTTCCGACGTTCGGCCCCCAGCATGTATTGGTGTTGGGATGGAATTATTTGCGCATGCATGCATGGGCTATGATTTTAAATTAATTGACATGATGGGCCTTTTTTTTATCGTGCTTGGACTGTATGTATGAGGGGACAGAGGGATCAAGAAGCCTACTGGGGTAGTAGGTACTACGCACTACATGGCTAGTATTATCTGCCCTTCTTTTTCCTACCCACTGTGGTATCTCTATCGGACCTTTGTTTTACCAGCTTGTCAGTTCTAGCCTCGTGTTGAACCACTGCAGAAATAGCATATCATGTATGTATGGACCTTTTTTTTATTTAATAGAAGGCTTATATCAATGGTAGCGGACGGGCCTCCCTTTGCGGTCTTAAAGTTTCCTTTTAATTCTTCCTACTGGGATAGATACAATTACGAATGCCTCACCGTCAGCTTGAGACCTGTTCCCAGCTTCTTTTGGTGGCATACAGGGCGGATGGAGGTTTCCAAAAAGCAGAAAAAAAAAAAAAAATTTGCAACGCCTTAAAAATTTGAAAACTTCCACCTCAAATTTTTTTATCAACGGTTATAACATCCATCATCAATCAGCCCATCTAACCTTGCTCCCATTGCGGGGTGAACAAGGCCTGCTGTCTCTCTCGCGGAAAGATTATTTTTTTTTCTACATATAGAACTCGAAGCGGGCATGTGCATAGTATTATATTATTATTGTCTAGGATTCTATGCTGTGTGCTGCTTGCCCCCCCCATATGCCTGCGGAGTAATCGTCTTAAGCGATCGCGGAGCTTATTGCGCTTTGATCAACCGCTGTTTCTTTATATAGTAACTAACATTATGACGTCCTTCAGCCTTAAAAACTAACTTCGCCAACAAAAACGCGCATCTTCCCCCGCCCCCCGGGGCCATGCCAAAACCAACTGCGCACGCCTTGCGTGAAACATTGGGTAAGCTCAATTTCAAGGATATTGAAGCCGTGAAATAATAGTAGTTCTCTGTGTTGAAATCTAATTACTGTTATAAAGGTTATCCGCAAGAAGGGGTTTTTTTCTTCTTTTTTTTTTTGAAGTACCGTCTTGCATATTGTGTGCCAAAGCATATAGTTACTCCACACCCCTGAAAGTAGCTGAAGATCAACCAGGCATCCGGATCGATAAAAAAAGAATATCCATATCGTTTCGCAACTTAACTAATTACCCTTATTAGCGTAGCTAGTTAGTACACGGAAGGATATAATATTGTCTGCAAAAAAAAAAGAAAAAGAAAAAAAAAACCATCAGGACGATGGAAAGGGAGTAAAAAGATAAAATAATTAGCAAACTTGCTGCTTTAACAAAATACAATAACATAGTATGTTCGCATTCTGCATGCGTAGGAAAAAATGCGGCAGCCAGCCATGCATATCACCTTAGGTACGCAGGCATTATCCCGCGTTGCATGCATGAAAACACAGGTCAGATGAGTAACAGAAAAGACCTGCTCGCGCACTCAGAACAATGTGCGCGGTCTCTCTCAACCAGGAGCATACAACCTCGTTCCCGCATTGGGGTTCCCCATAGAGAGGGCGCCTGATATGTATGCAGATTGGCCTCTCGAGGGTGATTGGCGTTCGGCTCACAATACCTATTGTGTTTCCGCAGATAGGTATATCCAGTCAGCTGCTACTGCACAAATGGTCTTTGTTTGGCCACAACCCCCTTCCCCCGGCAGTTTAGTCCGTTCTAGGAGCTGGGGTAAGGAATGCGGATAGGGCTGAAAAGGCTTCAGGTTATCTTTCTCAATGCCTTTTTTGATTTTGGTTTCTGGCTTTGTTTTGTTCTGTTTTGTTTCACTGTTTTGAGAAAGTTAAAAAAAAAAAAGAACACCATGGGTGTGTGTGTGGAGCTGGGATCTTTCGGAAGTTAAATCTGTATCCAGATTATTTTCCATGGCTCATCTTTACTTCAGAAGTTTGTTATGACGTCCATATGCATGTATTCTATGCGCAAATATAGATATACATGTGTCCATATCAAATCCAAGAGGGATGGCAGATGATCCTCCCCCTTTCTCCATCCTTCTCTCATACCTGTAATTTCTATTTTTGTTCCGGATGGGCAATATAATAGCAGCTGAAGGGGGCTGAACGCGTTTGTCGGCCGTTTTCGGGAAGTTTTCAATGTTGATTTGACGACGTATGGGATCCTGTAGCCATTTTCAAGGGACGACAAAACTTGCCCGTTGTCCTCCCTCCCCCACCAAATACACGTAATTGATGACGGTTTCGGCAGGTTTCAATTTAGGGTATTTTGGACAAGTTATATGGTGCGCTTTATGGTATACCCCGGGGGGCCGTGCCGGGAGTTGTATCCTTTTACGGAGTAAACCTCCCGAGGAAGGGTAGGCATCTGGATGTATCAGAGCGCGGTGGGCAAACCACCTGGGTTTGTGCTAAATTTTTGATATACACAGACTCACAGCCGACTTTTGGCCAAGCGGGCTATATATAGTTTTTATTTCACAAGACCCTTCTTGTAGAGAGGTCGACTGAATGTTCGGCTATGTTTAGTCGTAAGGATGAGAGGTATTGGGGAGTGGAAAATTGCCTAGACATACCTGCTGGGTACCATCGCCGATGTAGTACCATGTTGATTGAGATTATGTACCGCAAGTCAGTTGATGGTTGATGGCCAAATCACCTTCATCTGCAATGTCGTCCCTTTGCTTGTCTTCAGCCCTTTCTCATCAGGGCCTGAATTTGGACCCAGCACCACCAAGGAAGTAGATCCTTCCTGTCGCCTTGATGCATATATCCCATTTGAGGCCGTCCAAGGGCCCAACCAGGGAAAAGAATATCAGATCTAGGGAGGTTGATCGCAAGGCGTGAATCATTCGACTGGGGCCAGAAAGCTTTGCTAGTGTACTTCCAAATACTGTTTCTCAGCTGCGAACGAGCACATTCTATTCCCCATGCAACAGATCTGCTGCTATATATAGGAAACGATCTGGCCTAGAAGGGTGGTTTAATGCACGTCATGGGCATGGGAGTAGTAGTGGTGAGCTAGCCAAGAGCGTCCAAGGTTTGAGAATCCAGAACAAATGTGTGTGTTCACCGCGCTGGAATATTGGGAGGAATTAATTTAGTCATGGGCGGGAAATGGAAGCAGGGAGGCGATGCATGGGACATAGCAATTAACATCTTCGTAAACAAGCACGGCGTAATTTTTAACCATAATACTTACTACCTGAGTATGTAGTACGTTGTCGCGTTGAAGTTGTGTCCCAAAAGGGAAAATAGGGTTTGTTAAACTTAAAACGGATGTATTGTTAACAGCCGGAATAGACAAGATGATGCACCTATCAACAGACCAAACAAAATGAATCGAGATGAAGCCGGGCTGTAGATTAAATCATTACTGAAGAAAAACAACGCGCTACAGGAAGCAATAATAGCACATGCCTGAGGAAAACTAAGGGAATATTCTATTGGCTTCTATTCCACAAGGGTCCAAAACGACCGGCCCCGATCACGTCAGCCGTCTACTATAGAATGGCGCGTGGAGTGGAGTGGTTAGGCAGAAGCTGGGGGCCAAATCCCTCTTTACCAGGAGCTGCGAGCGTCCGCAGCGAGAGGAATATGACCTTCTGAGACTCTGACTCTCTGAGACAGATGGAGCTTGGGTGGAGAGAGCAAAAGTGGGCGTCAGGTGAGGTGGGGTCGGTCGCCCGCGAGAAATAGTTGGAAAACGAGGGCTAAACGAGAAGTGGGTCAGGTTATGGATTTCAAAATGCCGTGTTGAGTTTAGCGGGAGTTAACTGAGGATTCAGTGAGGAGTCGGCAGAGTCCCCTTGAGCCCGGAGCAGGAAGGCCGGGGCCATTTTGTGGAATCTGTCCGTGGGCCGATGGAGGAAATTGTTCGGCACTTGGAAGAAAGAGGGGGGAGCGTAGCAATGAGGGGATATATATGCCGATGGGAGAAAGCACAGCAGAATAAATAAATAAATATGGAGGGTGTTAAAATGCATGGCTAGACTGAAGTAGATAACTTTATACACATGAGCGGAAACAAATTGAAAGAGTAATAGAGGCGTAGAAAATCATAATTTTTAAGACAACAAGAGTGAAATGAAGGGGGCAAAAAGATTATGGAGAAACAACAAGAGCGCCGAACCATCTCAGGGAAACAAAACAAAACAAGGCTATAACAGAAAAAGTGAGTGAGAACACGACAGACACCCCCATTCCCCACGCCGCCGATGATTTATAAGTAGATAGCCTGAAGTTGCTCCTCCTGCCTGAATTCGTTCGTTGCAGATGTGACGATTCACCCCGGTTACATCCTGCTGCCAGGCCCAAGCAAGTCCTTTCAACTCCAGTAAGTAGAGAAAACCAAACCAAAAGAAATCTTTATGTAAATGCGAGAGAATCGTAATGCTGTATATGGCGATGTTGGCTGTTCAGGCACAAAACAGAATGGTAGGTGCAGAAGCCGAAGATGTTCCGAGCAGCCGAATTCTATTTTCCGGCCGGCAATAGAATATGCGACGGGTGAAGCCGAAAGGCTTTAGGAAACAGAAGAGTCGTAGAAGAACAATGGGGAATAGAACTGGTTAGCTCGTCATAACCGGAAACAAAGTGTCCCCGGGTATAATTGCCACGATCGCAAAGAGAAAGGCCATAATCGTTAAAAAAAACATATATTTCAAACTTCACAGCGGACCATGCCATTCCCTCATCCACGGAAACCTGACTCCCGTCCACTTGATAACCCCGTATTGCGGTAAATCCTCATTGAAATCACTCCTGGAATTCCCATCACTGCCACTGCTCACGTTTTCACTGCCATTCTCGCCGCTCCCACCGCTGTTGCCGCCGCTCCGTCTGCGACGCTGTTCTCGGAGCGTTGGACAGTTCTTCTCTTTTATGAATCTGTAGTATTTACACTGAATGCCCTGGAACCCTTTCCGTTGGCGATTGGGAAACTGGGCGTTAAAGCTTTCACGGACCTCCTTCCACTCCTGGCGTAGATCTACGCGATGGTACCAGATGAAATACATTTCTTCTTCATCGTATTTGGGCCGTGGCGCACGCCGTCTTTCGACAATTGCAGACGAGCTACTTGAAACGGATGGGAAGCGTTCTCTCGGGTAGAGGCCTGGGGAAGAGTTTGCGGAAGAGGAGCGTGGACCCTGGTGGAGATCTGAATATCCAGTATGGCCTTCTATAGATTGATGGTTGCTGGTGTGTTTCTGTGCTGAGTGGTAATGTGATTGACGATAGGGAAGGTCGGAGTAGTTTTGGTGTTGGTGTTGATGTTGGCGTTGATGTTGGTGTTGCTGATGGTAGTGATAGGATTCGTGTGGGCGGGGAGAAGTTGGACGGATGGAAGAGGAGTCAGAGCCATGTCGGGGTGGATTTAGTAGAGCACCAATGGATATTCGAGAGGATTGAGAATCATTTGCTGGTTGAGGAGGATATAGGGATCCTCGCTGGCTGTATTCCATGTTGTCTCTCTCCTCGCCGTCTGAAGGGAACCGTCTCTAGCAGGGTCGTTGGTCGCTCTGTGCTAGAGAAGAGGAGTCAAGTTCCTCACTTGCTTTGACGTCCCACAAGCGATGGAGCACTTAGAAGTGCTGGTGTATCCTTATATAGGCGGATAGTGGTTGTCGAAAATGGCTTTGCTTTGGTACGGTTACTTCCAATGCACTGACGTGAAGCCTGTTTAAAAATGAAAATAAAAAAATACCGTCCACGAGCTCAAGCCAGAATCGAAAGGAGATATGCAAAAAGAAGCTTTGCACCTGGCAAAGAAGTAATGCTCGGGGCTGACCAGGCTGATAAACTGTAATTGGAGCAAAACCCGGCGTGTGAGGGATGAATCAATCAAGCTGGTGAGTCCAGTGAGACGTTCCGGTAGATACTGATCGGAGTCTATATTCGAGCGCAGCTCCCTCGAGAAGCAAGGCAAGACCAGGAACAGGGTGCAAGAAAGTGAATAACTTTTAGAGTTTATTCGAGAATCTGGGGTGGATTGCTTTTTATATAGAACATGCAAGGTCCTGGGGCTTTGCTCTTGTCGTATTCTTGCTGGATAACCTTGTGGAGAAATCAGGATCGTTGGGCTGCGACGAGGGGAGCCGATCTATACTATCGTCTTAGGGATAAAAACGAACGAAAGAAGCGTCGGTACTAGCCAGCGAAGCGGGATTCGATTATTATATTTATAGTCTCTCCCGAATTTTAAAAGTCGAGACGACTTTAAGCAGGTTAAAATAATTAAAAAGAAAATAAAGGGTAACAGAGTGAGACGCCTCGTTTTCGTCCACAGACGAGAAGTCAGAGGGGGAGGGCGCGGCACGGTTTTATTATATGAATAAATTCTCAGCATTCATCCCCGCCTGTGCTTCTTTCAGTGCTTAAAATCCGTAATAATCATGCATGGAGCCCAGTCCAGGCTTCTTTTTGCTCTCATAAACCCTAAACAGGATAGAGAAAGCCATCGGTACTTGTTAACTGGGCTGTTGACTGGGTAAATGCTGAGCTAGCAGGCAGCGCAAGAATAGTCCAAGGGAAACGAAGTCCCAATGCGACGGTAATCATCACCTTTCTTGATACATATGCCGCTGTAATATTCTCATAATATTTGGTTAACGAGCGGATAATCATAATCATGCAGGTATTTTATATATTGTAAGAAAAAAACACTTATCACGAATTTCCCTTCTTTTTTTCATCC
>QGQJ01000171.1:0-11319 GCA_003206725.1 Blastomyces emzantsi
CTTCAGGAGTAGCCCAGTGCTGGAGGCAATAATGCCCTTGCCAACCCCAGAGATGACACCTGCACGCGATAAGGTTCGTCAGACATTCCCGCGAAAAACAAACGGAACCACAGGGTACAAAACATACCTCCCGAAACCAAAATGTACTTCATCTTGATTCGATGTTAAAGTGGTATTAATGAGCCCTAAATTCGCAATTCGCCCCTCTTCGGGGAGGGGGCGGAAGGGGGGGGGGGAGAAAAAAAAAGAAGAGGAGAAACAAAAAAGTTTGATGGTGTGTTCGCTCCGCAACGGCAGTATTCTGAGAATGGAAAGCGGTGAGCTCAGACGCGACAAGCGAGGTAGCCTTCAAATTTAGCGTTCTCAGCGATTATTCAGCGCTCATAGCCAATAACACGCTAGAAACGACAACAAGGCTTTGCTTGTGATAACCGCGCTCGGCCGTACGGGCAACCTGCGACTGAACCCTGTTGAGCGACCCGAGGATAAAAGTCATTAGCTTAGATTGGAGTAAGTTAAGAGCGTATGGTAACTACTACATGCTATGAATTTTTTATTATCTCTATTCTCGTGCAAAACACAGTGTTGATAACTTGAATTCATGGTTCTTTCTCGATGTTCCTGCTCAAAATCTCCCCCAAACCCCCACCGGATATTGGAAACTTCAAAAGCTTCAAACCAGCGTTGTCAAGGATCATTTTGTCAAGGGAAGAAAGTGAACCACGAGGGCGATGGCCGAGAGCTACCACCGAACAAAAGCCAGTTCACAGGAAAAAAGGATTTTAATGCTCCGCAAGGGACAGAATTTGCTCCAAAACACTGCAAATTTGGGCGGCATGGTGAAAAATGCGAAGCTATGGGCAAAGACACGGCGGCCTTAAGTGGAGTTTTCAAGAGACGCAGCCTCTTTCTAAGTTCTGGCTAAGCTGGCCTGCTGCATTGATGTCATATGCAAGCCAATTCGGGAGCGAATTACCTCTTGTGGCCGAGTGCCAATCTCGGCGCTTCCCACTCATTTCTCCTCGAATGACGTTTACATGTATCACCTGACAAGTAAAATGAAAGCGACTGAAAGAAAGGGTGACTGAAAGATGCCGCAACGATCCGCCATCATTACATAGCTTTCCCCACCATTCCTGAAGGTTAGCATGCACGCGCTCCGGCTCGGGGGTCCCGTCTCTGATTTTCAACAGCAATCCGTTCTGTTCGTGTCCTTACGCCTTAATGGAGTTGAATTCCTGGTACTCAAGCAAAGTTAGATTATATACAACATTCAGCAGAGAGAGGCCATGTCTCTTCCAATGGTCTTTCCAGCTCTGCTACTGCCATCCCTTTGTATGGACTCCAAATCTTGCTAAATGAGTGGTTCATGAATTGCATTCGGTCTGTCAACAAAAACTTCGTGTCGTCTTCCCATTGTAATTTATTCAGCCTAGGATAGCCTTGGAATGATATCCACTGATAAAGAATTTAAAGTGGTGTCAGCATTTTTGTTGGATTGATAACTTTCTAGTATTGTAGAACAAGGGGGCGATTCCGCCACAGACGGAGAGATCTGACAGCTCAATGCTGTCATACTATTTTAGGTATCATATCAACAAATCTAGAGAGAAGCTATCTGACCACCTTCGCTAAGAATTCTGGGTGGATGCTAGGTTACGGAGACAGGCTTCTTAAAATATCTGCTTCAATTCCGGAGCAAGGGAACTGCAAGTAACATGGATGTACATGTACAAGTACGCACAAATAGATGGCCACATTATCAATGTGATATCCTCAGGTGCATTGCAGGTACCCCAACAAGAGGATTATTTGGCAGAAACGGCGACAAAACTCGATCTTATCAATCAATTGTCGAATCCTCTGAAGATCTTGCGATTCTGTTCATAGTTTGACGCGCCGCAAATCCTCCTAGGACGTTGCTGCTCTCATCTGATAATTTAGACTACTATGCCAAGACGGTATCTAACCAATCATTGCGCTGTGCTCCCCATTTACCCGCAGCCGAGCCCCACCCGGACCCGCTTGACACATGGCCAGCCAACCAAGAGCCGCGCGGAGCAAACTGGCCCGTCGGCTAGCATTGGCAATTGGCCACATCTGGATTCTTCAGGCACAGCCCTGGGAACCTTGAGGGAGGCAGAGGGAAAAAATGAAACGCACACCGGCAAAAATGCGCCACTGTCAGAGGCCAATTTTGGTTTTCAGCAAGTTTCATCCTCCCGCGCGGAAGAGGAACAGTGCAGATAAGGGTTAAATCTCTAATAATACAAGTATCTACGGTCTTTTAGCCTTTCCCATTTCCATATATGACTGATTGCCTTCCTATTTTTATCTATCAAATTATATTTATCTCCATAACTAAGGAGGGGTTAATTAATGGGTTTTTACCCCCAATTTTCCACGGCATGTCTGTCGTCGTACCTCTCTCATCTTGCCAAAGAGATTGCCGCATCATAATCTCCATCGGGCAATTGCCAATTGGCCACTTTTCGATACACTCGACTCACCCACCCCGTGCACCACTAGGGCCGAATTCGATGCTAGTTTTCGTCTGGCCCAAGCCGTTCCGTCTGTAAGGTGGGATTTCGCCTAAAACCGGGCTTCCAAGGACTTTATTCCTTGACAGTTGGCGTTAACAAGTGAGACTAACCCTTGTTTCTTGGCGGTATTCCACAGGCCCGCCTAGTACGCTTGCTCCTGCGGGGATCGAAAACTCGTCATCCCGAACAGGTTCTCATCCTCTGACCCCTACGTTGTGCCTCTATCTCTTGACATATTACCTACACCTATTTTGTTGCATATTTATCTCGATATACACACATACATCAGACTTTGGATTTCTGATAAATCAAACGAACCCAAAACCCCTACCGGCGGGGGAAAAAAAGAGGACAGAAAAAACCACACACCTTATCGTCCATCCCGCCTATCATGAACTGCCCGTCCCGAACCGATCAATGTCCCGACCATCCAGACTGGAACCAAAGCCCACCATTGTTGACAGCCGACCTGACTACATGCGAGGACCTCAACGGCATTGTCAATTCCAGGGCATACAGGAATCGGGATTCTCATCTGTCCGGCGATTCTGCTCAGAACTCGGATGGTCTTCTTCAGAGACCGCCTGAGAATTACCGTCCGCCTCTGGCCAGCAAGCTGGGCGCAGATGCAGGCCGTCATTTTTTGAACAAAGAAGGTATTTGTTTATAATTCATATACGCAAAAACTGTTCTCGGGAATAAATTGAGGATAGAAGGAAATATTCAAGCTAACAATTATTTTGATGACTCAAGACACCTGCTCTGCCGCCCGTGCTTGGCCTCCCGTAATTGGCCATGCTACCATTTGGCCAATTGGGATAAACCAGCGATCTCGCGAGCGTCGAGTTTGGATCTGGCGATTCGCGTTATTTGTATTATTTGCATATATATCTTATGCCGTTGGAGGCTCATTGTTAGCTTATGGTAGGTTATGATTTCCTTGATTTTATTCTAGAAAACTCCTCTCAATTGGCATAGAAGTCGTTTCTCATTCTTCTGAATATTTTTTATTTATCTGCATTAAACAAGGGACTAACCAATCTCACAGCAGAAACCTTGAAATCAAACCTATCCCACAAACTGCCTACGACCCGATTGCAACGGCGCGGAACCTGCTCCAACAACCCGGCCGCCGACCGCGAATACAACACGCCCCTCCACGTCGGCGGCCTCATGATCATTCTCTCTGTCTCCACTCTCGCCTGCTTATTCCCCATTGTGGCCGTCAAATTCACCTTCCTCCGCATCCCGGCCTGGTTCCTCTTTGTCGTCCGGCATTTCGGCACGGGAGTCCTCATCGCAACGGCTTTTGTGCATCTTTTACCCACCGCCTTCGGCTCGCTGAATGATCCCTGTCTCCCTCGCTTCTGGACGACGGATTACCAGCCCATGCCCGGTGCGATTGCGCTGGCGGCCGTGTTCTCGGTGACGGTTGTGGAGATGATATTTAGCCCTGGGAGGCACTGTTGTAGTGATGGGGGGAATAGGAGTGTTTATATGAGTGGACAGGAGAAGAGGGGCCATGGTAGTCTTGGTGCTGGCAGCGGTGGTGAGGGTGAGGGTGGAAGCAGAGGCGGCGAAAATAATGTTGCGATATACAAGACACCCGACTGCGATCGGGAGAAGTCGAGGCCCCGTATTACGACGGACGCCTCGCTGCGCCGCGAGCGGCCGCTTGTTGGCAATTCGAGTAGTCTTGGTCGCGAGTTGGCGCATATTAACGCGGATTTGGTGGAGATGGAACGGGTGCAGTCACCAGATCGAGGACCAGGACCACGAGCATCAGTGGCGGCGGCGGCGGACCCCAAGGCCGTTATTGATGAACATCAATCGGAGAGCGATGATGACATTTCATCGATCAAGCTGACGCCGGAGCAGCAGCGTAAGAAGGCTGTGATGCAGTGTATGTTACTGGAAATGGGGATTTTGTTCCATAGTGTTTTTATCGGGATGGCGTTGGCTGTGTCCACGGGGAGTTCGTTTGTGGTTTTGTTGATTGCTATCTCTTTTCATCGTATGTCCTGCCCCCGCTTTTCATTTACCTTCCAATCAAAACTGCAGTTTTTTGCCGGAAGACTAAAGACAAACTAACGAGATGGGGATAACTTACAGAAACGTTCGAGGGCCTTGCTCTCGGCTCGCGCATTGCAGTGATAGACTGGAAGGATAATACTCTCCAGCCCTGGATCATGGCCCTATTATACGGCTGCACGTATGTTTAAATCCTTCCCCCAAAATTAAATTCTTCCATCTAAAGTACTACTATCGGTTAAAAAAGTCATGCTAATACCCTCATCAGTACACCTCTCGGCCAAGCAATCGGCCTAGGAACGCACACCCTCTACGACCCAAACTCGGAAGTCGGCCTCATAATGGTCGGCGTCATGAATGCCATTTCATCAGGTCTGCTTGTCTACTCCTCATTGGTTGAGTTGCTGGCTGAAGATTTCTTGAGCGATGAGAGCTGGCGTACACTGCGGGGTAGAAGGCGGATTTATGCTTGTTTGCTTGTGTTCTTTGGTGCGGCTGCGATGAGTTTGGTAGGGGCTTGGGCTTGATTTACAGTGCCTAGCAACAATTTCTTCGCAGCTCAGTTTAGTGGTAACACAGGTCAATTTGGTTTTGGGAAAACGTTTCAAACTTTAGGCGCAGCGATGTAGTTGCTCTGGTATAGTAGAGGTAGTCCGAGCATGGTAACGAGGCTGTCGATAAAGCTAGAGGAAGTGGGGTGGGCTGTTTAAGGGTCGATATAATGTAGTTACTGTCACCTTCAGGATCTAGTTCGCCCTGTTGTTGAACGCTTTCGCTCGTTGAAACTTACTTCCTGCTACATAGTATGACACGGCATGATAAATTCTAGGCGCTTTTTAGATTTCTTCTTGCATCTAATCTTTTATTTTTATTTTTAAAAAACAGTCTCCTTCAACTATATACTCGTCCCTGGCGCAGACAAACACGATTTGCTATGAACCTTGAATAGCCGTCATAACCGCAAGCGCCAAACGCGGCCAGGGCGTTAACGATATTTCCAAAAATAGCCTAGCGTTTGCTACTGGAAAGCTTCCCGTATTTTGAATTTCGCTCAACTCATCTCCAACTCTCAAGATAACGACTTCATTCACGGGCCCTCGTAGAGGCTACTATCCAGCCCAGAGCAAACAAACAAACCCATGTTACCTACCGCTCAGCAATACGGAATTTGGATTACACAACACAAATCCGCAACGGACCATATCTACAAGCACCCGCCCTCTCTGCCTTGGCTCGTGAATCTAAGGTCCTAGACCTCTCTCCGCCTTCGTTTCGGTTATCATCGAGCGCCTGCGGCAACCCGCCTCCAAGCGACTGACTAGACATACCATTTGCACATTCCAGGTATTAACGTATCTTACTCTGGATTGCCACCTTTGTGGAGCTCACGTTTGACGTCTACCCTTGCTCTCGCTCCATGCCCTGTATCTTCACTTCCCTTCGGCGGCCGGTCCACCCTGGGGCATTCGATTGCTATGATCATAGTGTTTGCTCCGATGGACTATAAGCTAACCAGTCTTTTATTTTCTTTGCGATGTTTGTAGTTGAGAGTTCTTGCCACGGAACCTGTGCCGCTTTTCTCCCTTCATTCCCGCTACAACGAGTGTCTACCGCGGAGCACTCATCTATCGCCCGTGGTAATAAGGGATCCTACCACCAAAAATATAGGTTTTGAGGTCATTAGGAAAAATAGAGCTAAGAGGAGGTTGTGGTTTTGGCCGGGGTGGAATGGTTCGATACCGGCACTCGTGCAAATAGCGGTTCCTCACCAGGAATACCCTTGCCAACAATTGTCCGATAAGAATACGTACGTCTAAAATCGTTCAGTCTATTTTTGTCATATTTCAGAACAAAATCTCCGTCCGAATTTTGAAATCCGGCAATTCGCTGGACGATTCATTTCCTCTACCAATTCAACCTGAGATTTTTGATACGCCGTGTGAAACGTCGACCGACCGATTCCCTCTCCTACCTACATACCTCTTTCTTTATTTTCCATGACATGATCTAAACGTATGACACAACAGATATCTCAGCCTTTGCGAGGGCAAACAGGATGTCAGCTAAGTCGAGGGGCTCGCTGCTGACAAGCCCTGCTGGTTCCAAACGAGGGGCTACTGGACCGCCATCTGCTCGCGGTCGCGTATGGAGGGGTAGTACTGGAGGATCGCGGCCCGCACCTGGCACTGATGATAGTACACGAGGCGCCAAAACTCGTGCCGCCGGTCGCGGCGGCTCTCGAGGCGGCCGCGGGAGGCGGGGCGATATCTCAGTTGGTATTACTGCACACCCAAACGGTCCCTCAAGCAGGTCATCCCCAGGGCCATTTCGAGGTAATGATAACAACAAGCTGGAAAATTCGCGCTCAGTGCTAAGTTATATTGGTTTAGGGGTGGGAAGGGGGAATCATGAAAATGGACCTCGACCTAAGAGCAGTCAAGAAAATGGCGTAAAGGCCCCGGTTTTTGGCTCGCGATCGGGAGCTCCGAGTGGACAATCATCGCGACCTTCGTCTCCATTTGGTGCAAACGCGGGTACGGATGAGTCTTTCAATGATCACTCGAGGGATCCACGGCGACGAAATGGCAAACTTTTAGGCGGAAACGCAAAATCCGGAACGCCGCAAGACTACAATAGCCGTTATGAACAGGTATTTTCTTCTTTCCTTTTTTTTTGAGACGATGCGGCTACTCCAATTGAGGTGTGTCCACGACTAACCGACTATCGGGTTTATAGTTGAAGCTTGACCGTGCTAGGCAGCGAACAGAAGCCATTAAAACCGGGCAAATGGCTGACCCAAATCAGCCTATGTCATTGACAAGTGCGATTACCCCGACAGGCACTTGTACAGAGATGTGTCCCGAATTCGAACGAGTGGAACGTATTGTCCAAAAGATGGTCGATAAGAGTGAAAAGGTTTTATTTTATTCGTCATCTACCATCAAGATTCTAGCCAGACACTGACATCATTTACTTCAGTTTACCGACCCGGAGTCCATGGTGTCCCATACAGTGGAGGCCAAAATGCTGAAAAGGTTCAGAAGATCTGCTGCTGGCTATGACGAACAACTGCCTTCAGACATCAGAACTCCGAAGACCCTGCTTCAAACGATGAATTATCTTTTGCGACATGTTGTGGGGGATGATGAAACTCTAGCTCTTACTCACAAATTTCTCTGGGATCGCACACGCTCCATTCGCAATGATTTATCTATTCAGCAACTTACTCAAGCACAGGATGTCGCAATTGCAGTGAAATGTCTTGAACGAATTGCCCGGTTCCATATCGTATCGCTCCATCTCCTGTCCAGCCCTGAGAATTCGGAACCATTTGATCATCACCAGGAACGGGAGCAGCTGAATAATACCTTATTATCCCTCCTATACTACTATGACGACAATCGAGATTTGATCAAGTTTCCAAACGAGGACGAATTTCGAGCCTACTACATCGTGTTCTCCATCCACGACCAGCGGCCCGACCTCGAAGCTCGAGTGCAAAAATGGCCTCGGGAATTGCTACAGTCACCTCGTGTTCAGGTTGCGCTTGAGTTATTTGCTGCAGCCGGGAATACTTGGGAGTATCAAGGTACCTTGGATGCAAAAAGGCCAAACGCCATTGCCCAGGGGCTCTATGCGCGTTTCTTCCGTCTCATCCAGTCTAACAGTGTCCCATATCTCTTGGCGTGTATTGCGGAAATCTACTTCAACCAGGTCCGACAAACGGCAATCCGATCGATATGGAAAGCATATTGTCGACATCCTCTTTCACAGCAACATAAAAACCAAGAATGGACCGTTGACGAGCTTACTGGGGCATTGGGGTTTGACGACAACGATCAAACAGTTGAATTTTGCGAGGAGCAAGGGCTCCAGTTTGGTACAAATGCTGATGGGCATATGTATCTAAATTGGGGCCAGTTTCCACTTGATTCTGTCGGTGCGTGTTTCTACTAGACAAAGCCCCCTTTTATGCCGCCCTGACAAGCCGTTCCCATCCGTGATTTCACCGATCGTAATTGGAACATAAGAACTTTGACTTATTTTTAACCATCAATTAATTGATAATAAATAGCCTTCCAACCATCCTCACAACAAACATTTTCATACGAGCACGTCGAATCTAAGCGTTGTGGAAGGACGCTGGTCGCGCTTATCCTTGGCATGAATGTCTTACAAGCTGCCAGACACGGGATGATTGACCAGTCCCTATTACAAGCGGACTCGGGATTTCAACAGGATTCGAAACAGCATGTGGAAGGAGATGGGTTATTTGTTAGCGACGATGAAAACGAAGCTCAAGCGCGCAATACAAAGGGCTGGCAATCTAATCAGGCGGGTATCGGAACCTTCAAGCCTAGTTTTTCATTCCCCAGCGTTGAAGACCCAGGCCTCGCCGCGAACAAGTTGTTTCAAGGGACCGCAGGTCAGCCTTTCTCACCTAGTATTCCAGCGGCACAGCAAATGCCTTTATCTCAGACGGGACAGCTGTCACCTGCCGCTCCGCCTTACACTCCTCAAGGCCAATCGCCATTTATGGCAACTACGACATCGGTAATACTTCCCTTTGCATATGTCACAATACTGGATTTTCGGCTATATTTGTCTTTCTTCGATCTTCGGCTGTTTATTGGGCTTGGATGCTGACAGGGTCTTTGGTTTATAGTCTACTTTCGGTTCTAAACAGCAACCAGCCGGTACAGCATCTATAACAGCGCAGCCGCCCAGTACTTTTGAAGGATTTGGGCAGCCTTCTAAAAGCCTATTTCCATCTTCGCAAACCACACCTCAATCAACTTCACCCACTTTCTCCTCCACGTTTGGCGCAAATCTCGGATCTTCCCTGGGATCCAATTTTGGTTCAAGTTTTGGCGTCCAGAAAGATAATAATCAACGACCTCAAACTGGACCCTCGGCTCCTATGGGCTCACCATTCAAACCGGCGACCTCTACAATTTCGTTCGGTCAACCGAGCTCTTCCCAACTAGGAACTAGTACCACCAGCCAAACATTTCCACAATCAACTTCAACCCCGTTCGCGCCTTCTTCCCAACCGAAAGAGGCGACGACTGCTCTTAACCAGAGTTCTGGGGTTGCGGATAGTGCAAAACCCCGTGACTCTTTATTTAAGCCTTTCCCGAGTGCCCAACCAGGCAAACAGCCTAACGTTTTTGATAAAGGTAATAAGCTTTGTAAACCCATCCGCTAGCTTATTCGATGCTGATAGACGTTTAGGAACACCGCCAGCACCGTTCGCGGCTTCTGGACTTTTTGGCCAGCCCAGCAAAATTGCGACTGGTGACCAAACCACCAACGTTGGTGGCATATCATCGACCTTTTCTGCAACCCCGGCAGCACCAGCTTTGAAGCAGGACCAACTAACAACTAAACCATCCCCTGCATCAAATATATTCTCATCTCCTTTCCCGTCGCCGGCGGAGTCTCCAGGTAAGTTACGGTTTAAAAGCCCACGATTATGTTCTACTGTGATCTCCATTATTGATATTCATAATGTCTGCGATGCTAACTCATCTGTATAGCGTTCAAAGCACCAACGCCGAAGTTTGCATTTACGAGTTCAATCGATAAACTCGAAGAATCAAAAGATGATATCGACGCACGGAAAGCGGCTGAACGAGAGGCTGCAGAGAAGACAAGAAAGGCAGAAGAGACGGAAGCAAAACGGATTGAATCCGAAAAAAGAGAGGCTGCTCGACGTGAAATTGAGCGGGAGCGTGATAGAAGACGAGCTGCGGCGGAGGAAGCTGCCAGGCTCGAGCGGCTTGAAAAGGCCAGGAAGGAAGAAGAGATGCTACGTGCTAGACGACTGGAGGAAGAGAAAATAAAAGCGGCTGAGAGGGAGGCTGCGCTGCGTGAAATGGCTAGACAACAAGAGGAGGAACTGCGGGCGGCAGAGTTAGAAATTGCGAAGAGAGAGGCGGCGGAGCGCGAGGCAGCACGCCAAGACTCTGCCAAGAGGGAGCTGATAGAACAAGATATCGCGAAACGAAAAGCAGATTCCATCGAAGAGGAGGATGAAACTGCCAAGGAGCGCTATAGAGCTAGCCGAAGGATATCGGAAGGACTATTAACCGTTGAGGAACTGCTTAGTCTGGACCGTCCGAGTACGAACCTGAAAAGCTCACAGGGACCACAACTACAACCGCCGCCACCAACCTCCCGCTCTCTGACCGGCTCCACAATCAACGAAGACGAACTCCTCTTTTCCGCCGCGCGCATGGCTGCCAATACCCTCGCAAACGGCAAGAACTTGTGGCATGATGTCCGGGAACTTCGGAACCCGACGACCATGTCCATGTCGCCCGCTTCCACCCCACGTTTCAGCCGGTCTAGCATCGGCCCCGACAGCTCTAGGGGCACGAATGACCCTCACGTCCTCGTGAACGGGTACGATGTGGCGCTTGCGCCCACGACGCTACTGGGACTTGGTCGTACCTTATCTCGCACGGAACAGAGGATCCGCCAAACGGGTGCGAAGGGTTTTGCGTCGCTGCCCATCGCGTCGTCGCCATCGCCGGCCCGCGGTACTAGTGTGAGTAGCAGCAGGTTGCTGAATGGGAAGGTTCAGAAACGGAAACATAAACGGCTGAAGAGGGAGGGGGATTCGTGATGATATGATGATGACTGTGTTGATGAAGGGATATTCTATATGCGAGAATTGTTTTTATTTGTTGTCTCGAGCGCGGTCGAACGCTTTTTTCTATATCCTCGTCGACTTTTGGAC
>QGQJ01001711.1:0-11973 GCA_003206725.1 Blastomyces emzantsi
GGGAAGCCTTTTTTTTTTTCCCTGGCCCTGTCCTCTTCCTTCCTTACTCTCTTTCTCTCCCTTTTCGTCTCTCTACGCAAATATCATATCTAATTCTGATTTTTCTTCTTTTCCTCCGTCCTTCAAGGTGGCGAAGTTGGCCATGTCTCTCGAGACTGCCCCACCGAAGCCAAGGGTGAGCGCGTTTGCTACAAGTGCAAACAAACCGGCCACGTCCAGGCAGCCTGCCCCAACTAAGCACGCCAAAGAAAAAGGGCGCTCGTTGGGGTCGTCGTGAGAGAGAGAAATCGAGGAGATATTGGGTTTCCTTTTCCTTTTTTCTTTTCTTTTCCTTCCAGCCAGCGTGCGGGCATTCATATGTTTTGTTGCCCCCCACCGCATGGCCCACTTGGAAGGATAGCCTGGTCATGACTCGGAAATGAGGAAAAATATTTTCTTTTTTTTTTGGCCCCCTCCCCCTTTCTGTTGTTCGTTTGTTTCTCTTTTTTCGTCATTTTTCTTATACTTTAAATCATCATGAGATTATGCCTCTTCTGTTTTCTTGTCTTCTTATGCTACTACGTCACACACGGAAAGAAAAACAATCCCTTTTATTTGAAACTAAAATGAACACCCCCCATACTCACCCTCCAATGCACACGCACACATACACATACCTACACCCTGGCCTGGATTTGGTTATGTCAAGGAATTCAAGAAAGTACTCTTAGGGAAAGGAGAAATGAAGGGGGGAAAAACAAGGCAAAAAAAGGAAAGGAGAAAAAAGATATTCAAACGCTGAGGAAGATCTTGATTGCATTTCTTTTATTGATTTCTTTTTTTATATACGATTTTGTAAAGGGATGAAGAGACAGAAATTGAGAGTGAAATGAGAGAAGAATGGCAAAACAAAGCAAGGCACACGCACACACACACACACACACGCACGCACACACATCCCCATGCCCACACCCATATATACACCATGACACACATGCATGCATGCAGGGCATGTATGGACACAATCTACTCAGCCAAACCACAAAATCGGATCAACAATGGCTCTTTTTGCGTCTTTTCTTCAGATTGCTATTGGTTTCGGAGAAAATATTATCTTTCTCTCTCTTTTCTTTTTCTTTTTTTTACAGTCAAGACTGCATATTTTCAACCCCTTGGTTTTGTTTTATCATCTTTATCATTACATTTTTTTTTAATATGTACTCTGTTTCCTTTATAAGAACACATACATGCACTTGCATCTGTCTCCAGCGGGGTTTGAGCTGTCTCACCATTGCAAAAGAACAAAAGACTAACTACTGATACAAATTGTCGCTTTCCTTTCTTCGTTTTTCTCGGAGCTATGTAAAATCTATGTCTTCTCGAGTTTCAGGGTGCTTTATATCTATATTTCTTTTTGGAAAACTAAATTATTATTTCTCCTGTCTATATATAGAATGGGTTATGTATCAATTATATGAAAAAGTTTGAACGGAGGGGATTATCTTTCTCTTTTCTCCTTTCTCCATTTCTTTTTGTTGATTTATGAAGGACAAGGTCATTAGAAGAAAATTGGTTCATTTAGCTTTCTGTTTCGGTTTTGGAGTGTCCTTGCTACACGCCAACTTTAAGCATTTCTTTTCGCGTCGGGTAGCTAGCTATACTTTATCCTTGATTTATATAAAATATACTTTGATGAAGAGACCAAGGGATGAGGGAGGACTGATATCAATATCACCAATATTCATTAAGCATATCCGTGTTCTCTTGTTGCAAATCAGAAATAAATAGCGTTGGCTTCATATTTTTGTTCAATTGTTTACCCTACAGACGACGTGCCGACTCGACTCCTCACTTAGGGTTGATGGGCGGGTATGTAGCTGGCAGGAATGGTTCGAGCACTACTAGTTACTCTATCTTCCCTCCTAGTCACGATCCCTCCGCAATCTCAACATATCTGCATTCTGATTAGCAATCCTAACCGCTTCCCCCAAATCCATATCCCCCACAATCTCCCACTGCACCTTCTGTCCCCCTTCCCCCTCAAAAGTCACAGAACTAGGACCCTGAAACACATATCTCCGCCCCTGCGGTGCCTGATAGAGCTTCATGTAAACAGCCTCCATATATGTTGGGACACCGCGGTTGCGCTGGATGGCTTCTTCTTCCTCGTCGCGGCACCATCCACCGGCGGACTCGTTTATGGCTGCTTGCATTTCCGCGTTGTTGAGCTCTTCGACGGCTGGGGTGGTAAGGCCCGTTGGGAAAGCGTCGTGGCGGCTGCGAGCAAGGACCTCGTCGAGGGAATAGGAGGCTATGGGGGGTGCAGTGACTCTGTTGCATCTCCTGTGCGTTCTATCGCTGCGACTGTGGCTTCTGCTGCTAGTAGTGTTCGTAGGGGAGCGAGGTGGCCGGGGTCTTGCACTGCGGTCATGTCTTGGTGCTGGCTCTGGTGCTCGTGTGCTGCAACGAGGGCGTGTCTGCGCTGCTGGTAAAGTGTTGCGTCGAGCTATGGCAGCCGCTGGCGGCCGGGGTCTGCCGATGAGCAGCCTCTAGATCTGTCATGTTAACAGCAGGCATTTCCCATACGGTAGTATTGCGGACAGGAAAAGGTGGGAAGGATGAATACATGCCTCTAACAAAGATGGCTCTACTCGAGGCCGCCCCCCTCTAGGGACACCTGATCGAGGTCGTGGATGCGCAGGTGTGGGAGCTGTTCTTGGCTCACGGCGAACGCCTGAGCGCTCATATTCTTCAGGTTCGGCATATACAGGGTCGTCATCTCGCAGAACGCGGCCCCTCCTCTCTCCCACCTGAGCGAGCAAGCGACTTTCTCGATCCAGTCTAGCACGTTCTTCCTCCCCCATCCTCCTCCTTCGAGCCGCTCCCTCGTCGGCATCTGCAGCGCTTCTCTCAAGAATCAGCTGGAGCAGTTCCTCCTCATCTTGCCTGGTGCGCTGGGCGGCTGCAGCCACGGCCTCGGATTCACGCAGTGCCCTTTCCTCCTCCTCTAGTTCGGATATTGCTGCATCTTCCACGTTTCTCTGGTGCTCTTCATGCAACTGCAGACTCGCTTGAAAAGCCCAAGCGAGCATTTCATCTTCGTCGCATTCCATGACCTGCAATGCTCTCTCGTTTCTCCAGAAACTAAGTGGGCAAAAATCGTTGTTGAAAGCCCGTAACTTCTCTTTCTTTGTTCATGGAATCAATGACAGTAGGTATGAAGACATAAACTATATCTGCTTGTTGGTAAGCATAATGAAATTGAAATAGAAAAGCAAGTGTTTGGGGGAGCTCTCTCGCTGTTTAAAAGAACTCACATTTCACGAACGATGCTGGTGAATAATTTTAGTAGCAGATGGAGTCATCAAGGATGGCATTTATAGGTGTTCAGTATTGCATAAGAGTGATAATCGTAGTTGAGTTGCGCATTTCTCCATGATCGAGAAGTGTAGCGTATATAAAAACGCTTAAACCAAAAGGGAAGAACCCGAAACCTCAATCGTACGTTATCATAAGCTGCAGTAAAAAAAAAAAAAGTGGCCAGTCAGATATACATCAAATGTGGAGTTTCATAAAACACGAAAAGGATATTTCCAGTAAAATATACATAGCCAATTAGTATGGCGTACTTATGAACTGCAACTGCACATCGCCATTCTCTTGAACTGTGGAACATCCCCGCAAAAACGCTCTTCCTCGTCTTTGTTCCAATTCCATTCCTCTTGGAATGGGTTCAGGGCCATATGCATGACGCGGTCGAGAATTTCTCGGTCGCCCTTGTTCTCGACACGTTGGATCACCTCGTCGAGGATCCAGGATCGTGGTAGAAACTATGACCTATTGTCAGCATCTCACATATTGTAGAAACTGTAACACTTGTGCATCCAAACTTGATAGATGCGGGGAGAAAGTACTCACTTTCGGATTAACGGCCTTCATTGCCTTCTGTCTATCTTCATCAGCTTCCGTACCCCAGTCTTCGACGATGCGTTCCCGCCATGAAGAAAGCCATTTTGCAATACGCTCCCTAGCAGATTCTTCAGTGTTTCCTATTCCCCCGACGCCTTCTTTATGAAAGAAGATACTTGAAATAGCCTTCCTCTTCTCATCTGTGTCGATGTCAGCGAGCGAAATGCTAGATAGATGTCTGAAAAAATGATTGAAATCTAGCTCAAGAGCCTCGAGAGTATCAAGCAATTCTGAGAACAGCTGCTGGAAATCAGATTCCTTCGGAGTTTTCAACGCTAAGCGCGCCGACATGAGCCGTTTGTATTCATTTAGGAAAACAGTTTTGTATTCTTCGCCAGTGTTATCGATGAGTTTCTCTGCTCTTTGTACCAGGATCTTGCCAAATTCTTCAGTCACTCCCTTTGAAACGAAGGTCTCGTCATCCACTTTATCGCCAGCGCCCATCAGTTCACCCAGGGACTCTCCAAGTCGGACTAAGTTCCACCAGATCACGCTTGGTTGGTTCTTATATGAATATCGAAGGAGATGGTCATCGTGGTTCGGGGTATATTGCGGATCAAAGTTATCCAGGAACGCAAAAGGGCCGTAGTCAAGTGACAGACCCATGATGGAAGTATTGTCGGTATTTAACACTCCGTTCATGAAGCCGTAGGCCTGCCACGCGGCAACGGTCTTTGCGTTGCGTCGGACTATTTCTCGATAGAGACGAGTGAAGCGGTTCTCTTCAGCTCCCTCCTCTCCCTGGATTTCGTTTTTAGGCACACCTCTCAGAGGATAATCGACAGACGGTGTATCTTTCGCGTCAGGCGATGTTGCAGATAGAGCTGCTGGAAGCGATTCCCAACCGGGAAAGACATCTTCTGCGACGTAGGTTGCCAGTTTCCTGATGAGATCTCTATCACCGCGAGATCTGGGAAGATCAAAAGTTCCGGTCCTTATCCACGATTGAGCAAACCGGGCCACAATAGCTCCGGGCTCCAATCGCTCTCTTCTCACTTTGGAATTGGGTAACAGCACGAGCGAAAGGGCACGAGTCGTAGGAATACCCAGAGCGTTCAAAGCTAGTATCAGAGCATGAGCGTATGTGTAGGTATTTTTACAGACGGAATGACCAACCTTCTGAAACTACATACTCCCTAATGCTCGAACGGAGAACGGCTTTTCCGTCAGCAAAGCGAGAATAAGGGGTCCTGCCAGCCCCTTTAACCTGAAGCTCATATCGAATTTTCGTCGCAGGGTTCGTTGATTCGAAGAGGCTAATGGCGCGCTATATATGGAGTATTAGTATCGCAACACGTCATAGATTAAACATAAAGAATAAATATGAAAGCCAATTGAGCATACCCCATCGCCCAGCTGTCCGGCCCATGAACCACTATAGAAGTGATGTTAATATAAATCCTAATATCGGATGTTAAGTGGTGCTTTCAACATACAATTGCCAGCCTCAAAAGGTGTTAGTAGATAACTTATGATTACAACTTGACAAAATTTCCGACTTCCTGAGGTTTGCATGGAACTAGATTTTCTCACCACCATAACACTGTGCCCACGGATATACTCCTCCATTCTCCATATCCCAGAATATTTTATTTCCCGAGACAAGGTCGCGAAACTGCGCAGTCTTCTCCTCGCCGTCTTTGAGACCAATATCCTTTAGCGCCTGTGGGCTTACACTTAACAGCTCCGGTTGATCTGTAGGTTCCGGGCGGACATAGGTAAACAAAGCACCTTTTACAAGCCGGGGTCCCAGTGCTTCGCGGGGCGCATTGTGAGAGGATTCCGGGGTTTCGAATGCGGGGTCTGCAGCCAGTTTTGTCGTGAAGTTATTAGACTTGGGGAGTTCTGCTAGGGTTACGCCTGTAGCAAGCGAATTTCCATTTCCATTTCTTGTATGCGAGCTAGATAAATGAGCGGCCATCTGAGCAATGCGGAACCGGACGATATGCGGTTGGCGAATGTTGCGCAAGAGCATATGGCGAGGTGGAATGGGATGTGCGCACTTTGCGAGGTGGGAATAAAAGCTCTACTAATTATACGACAATCTAAATACTTTGAAATGCAAGAAGTAAAAATGGTCTAGGAAATCAAAAAGCTTGGATGTTACTGAGAGGATTCGATGAGAATTGATGATGAGCGGAGGAACAGGTTCATATTGCCAAGGTTGATTGTAATGATGACATAACTGTTGCGTATGGTCATAGTTAACTAACTAAGTTAAGTTAGTTAGTTAGTTAGTTAGTAACGTTAAGCTAATGAATCCTACCATACTGCGTAGTTTGAGTTTGGCTTGAGCATCACCTTACAGCGTATGGTGTGGACTTACTCTCCTGATATCTCATAGCCTGATTTAACACTAATAAGAGCCTATACTCAATCACCGTGATACAGTAAATAGCCTTCCAGCCTCCGATATTAATATTCCTCAGGTTCGAATGATGGTACAAGTAGCATCAAATTAAAGCAATAATCGCAGCAAAACTCTCTCCCAGTTGACTTTCGCACCACGCATGGATCATGGGATTTACATACTGTATGTGATAAGCTATGCTTTTTTCTTCTTCTGATCTTTATTAAGTTTCGGAGTCAACAAGAAACTGATAAAGTCAAATAACAAGTCACTGTGTCATGCATGTATGATGTTGTTAACTAAGTTAAGTTAATTAATATTAACAATCTATGAACTATCTAGACATCTTATCAACATGTCTCATCAAAATTACTATGTATATGTGTATATTTAAATCATCTTCTGTGCTTTCTCTCTCTCAAACTTCTTCTAACACAGTATATTATAAGGTGAGTTTGTCTGCATTCTCTCTCTGTTCAAGTAAAATCACTCTTGCTCTTGTTTCTGAAGTACATTGTCATATTTGCATTGAGAATTCTGTTAACTACAGAGAGGTCAGCCTCTCTGTATGCACTTTTCACTCAGTCAAAGTGAACAAATCTGAACAAGTTCAGAGACATCAAACTCTCTGTTGACATGCTAATGCATGCTATCAGATAAAAGAAACTATCATCATTGAACATTTGTTCTCAGATTGTAACAAGGGTCTTTGGTTTTCTTCCTTCGTGGGGAATCTATGAAGCACGGGGACTAAGCCTCGCTGTAACTGGAGAGAATGATGAACTCATAACCAAACAACTGTCCCATCTTTGATTCAAACTTCATCTTATGAACGTTTGGGCGCGTATGTGGGACCGCTTGGTTGATCTGACTCTCCTCCACTGCTTCCTTTATGCCCCCTGCTTCTGTTGTTTTGTCCGTTGTTAGCACCATATATGAAAGAATGATGTGAGAGCATCATTCACATGCTTTGCAGGATTTTGAGCACCCCTTACCTACGAAGCAATAAAATCGCTTCTTGTCCTTGCTGGAGGCAGCCCAAGGCAGAAGCTGTTAGGGGCAGTCTATGGCCAGGACGACAAGCTAGGCAGGTCTCGAATCAGTTCGCAGCGCACTGGCAAGAAGACGCTCACAAATCGCTGCAGTTTGGGCTGCGATTGCTGGATTTGTCTCGAAAAGGACGCTCGGCCAAATTATATGATGAAGATACGGGCTTTTCAACGATGATGATGAAGCGATGAAGAGGAAGAAAAGAATCCTTTACACCTCAGAGCTCAGCTTTATATACTTTGTTTACCTGTTCTATGGAAGCCACTGCCGATGAAGAGAGGAAAGCCCTCAATACACGCTAGATTGGTTATCTATAGGCCACCTACTCCTTTCAATTTAGACCTCAACAATCATGGTCAGAACTACGCGATTATGTATCGTGGATGGACATATAGCAAGCCCCTAGATGGAGAGCAGCAACTGCCGCATAGTCGATTCTTGTTGCTATACCATGGATCGTCTGCAGGATGCATTTGCTTACTGTCACTGCAAGAGATACGTTAATGCCTCATGAGAGCTATTGAGATTTTTTCTTTCCTTCCCCCCCTTTTTTTCCTTTTGAATCTGTGCAATTTTTGCAAAGCACAGCAAGTATGTAATATTCCTGCACCCCATTTCTAATTTTGATAAATTAAGTGTTACTTCCCCAACAAACATTCAATAAGTTTGTACAGATATTATCAGTTCATTCATTTTTTTTTTTTTTTTTTTTGATACAGTCATTCAGTCATTTTCCATGTCTGAGAGTGGTTCTGTGAGGCTGGCTACCTCAAATCTGCACCACAGAAAAATGCTAGTCCTTCGCCCCGACAGTTTCTATGGATGATCAAGCTTAGGGCGTTTTTGACCAAGAAGAAGCCAGCCAATTAATCCTAACTCTTTCTGATAGAACAGGAGGGTGGAACTTAAATTATAGAAGATAGAATAATAGCTGTCTATGTATAGTTACGCCTAGGTAGATTAATATTTTTTGTTAATATTCGGTTATTTGAATAAAGTGACGTTGGAGCTATTATACCCATGGCTACCACACCGAGTTACCAAAATGGATGGATAACCATGAAATTTCTAGACAACACGATTTGGATCTAATATCAAGACCCCAACGTGTATGCTGATTAGACTGTCCTACTTGAAGGTAAATATGACATTTGTCGACTAACTCTTGTAGTGCTGACCGGACTGAGGTCGGCCGCGCTGCTGACCCCGAACCCTGGTATTTTAGTCAGAAAGAGCTGAGCTTACATTTATAAAGACTTCTGAATGCCCAACTTTTCACGTCACCTCTATCTTCTGAAAGAAATGTGGTTGGTTTTGCCAGCAAAATTATATAATTTTTTGGGAAGATACCAACAACTATCATTGTATCACGGTGATCTAGATTATCCGGATTGATGGCTCTATCTGCATTTAGGCACTGTCTGACTTGCCAACAGCTCAGACAGAATGAACTTATAATGTTGTCTCTCTCGCCCAGTTTGCTTCAAGGAATCTCTGAAGAGAGGAATGCACCACTACAGCGTGGCGGATATTTCCAGACCCTTTTCTCTCAACGAGATGAAAGACTGGGTTCAAAAAGATTCGGCTGGTGTTTGGCCACGGCAATTGATTTCTAGCGCCAGATACACATGTTATTGCTATACGAGATACTCCGTACCCAGTCATGCGTTGCATCGCAGGAATCTTTGGGGAAAACCATGTCATGGATTCTTGATGTGCCCAATTGCTACTAATCTGCTGTTTTTCGGGCTTATTTGGAAGACGGTTCCAGAATGACAGATATTTTGTCCCACTTATGCGTCAACTATGGCTCGCCCGAGACCCCCATCCATCCCCCCATACTGGACCGGCTCTCAGACGGCTAAGCTCCCCCCCACTCATTGTGATATCTCCAAACTTCCTCTTGCAACCTTCTCATCTAACCAACACAAATTACTTCTCTAAAATGGCTATCTTACCGGAAATCAAGCTCGAGGATGGCAATTCCATCCCAATGGTTAGTAGCTCTTGAAACCTTCTGAAGCTAGCGTTTTTGTGATTACAGAATATGGCAATTGGACTAATTTCACCCCGTCATTTGCGACTTGACAGCTCGGCTACGGAACGGGAACCGCGTGGTACAAGAAACCTGGCGACACAGGTATCGACAGGCAACTGGTCGACTCGATAAAGGAAGCAATTAGTTTGGGGTATATCCACATCGACGGTTCAGAGATATACGGAACAGAAAGTGAAATTGGACTCGCTATCAAGGAAAGCGGCGTTGCGCGAGATAGGCTCTTCGTCACAACCAAGGTTGTCGACAACATTCGCGACATTCCCAATGCCATTGATACGAGCTTGAAAAAGCTTCGGCTTGACTATGTAGATCTGTACGTTTCATAAGCCATTATTATTGTAAATCAACGATGTGGTTTTGAAACGTGTTTATTCCTAATGAAAAACTTCCCCGCCTCTTTTTCTGCTCCAGGTACCTAATCCACAACCCATTCTTTGCCAAATCCGACAAAGACCTCCAAGATGCATGGGCTGAGATGGAGAAGGTCAAAAAAGTGGGCAAAGCGCGATCCATCGGCGTTTCGAACTTCCGCCAGTATGAGCTCGAAGCAGTGCTGAAGACGGCTAGAATCACCCCAGCCATCAATCAGATCGAGTATCATCCATACTTGCAGCACGGCGGCCTGGTACCCTTCCAGGAAGGAAAGGGTATCAGAACCGGTGCGTACACCCCGCTCACGCCGGCGACGAAAGCTAAAGGCGGGCCGCTCGACGGTATCCTGGCTGGGCTTGCAAAGAAGTATGCGGTTACGGAGGGGGAAGTGTTGCTGCGGTGGTGTATTGATCGCGGTGCTGTCACCATCACCACGAGTAGTAAAAAGTCTCGATTGACAAGCTACCTGCGCGCACTCCAATTCCGATTAACCCCGGCAGAGATTGAGGACATCTCAAGAATTGGAGAACAGAAGCATTTCCGGGCCTTTTTCAACGAAGAAGTTGCTCCTGACGATCGATCGTGAGGAAGCTCCCATTTTCTAAAATATAAACCACTTTGCAGGGCTCTAATGCATGACCTTTCCCCAAGATTTCATTGAGCTATTAGAATGGGCTATCTCCCTCCCTAGGCAGCTGCAGTGTTGCTTCAAAACGAATTTTTTTCGTGTCCATAGTCATCCTTCTCATTCTTCTCACTCTCGGTTTAACATCAGATCCGCAATCCTCTATTTTCCTAAGAGGAGCTCTATTTTTTTTAGACATAGAGAAGACCAAAAGTTATTCAAAGCGTTAATTTTCTAGTAAAACGTGGAAACATTCCCTTCTCATTTTTAGATTCAAATTCCAGGATGAGACTAAACTCTTCTCCCTAAGTAGAAATATAAACCCTAGGAATCAACGAGGGTTCAGATGTAAGTTTTCGCCTAGGAACTAATGTGTTGCAACTCTAACATGGAGAGAAACTCTCTCTGTAGAACCCGTCAGCGCCATTCTCGATGTTAGTTTATGACGTGATTCGGTCTTTGTTCAGGGGAAATGAGGGTTCCTTGTCTGCCCGTTGATAGCTTATTATTATGCTTGCCAGACGTTCAATGCTTCCCCGAGTATGGACGGACAATGGGCCGACGAATAAGTAAGGGCACAGTACAAATCAAGTGTTAAAAGGTCAAACTTGAAACCCTTTTCCGGCAGAATATGAATGAGAGTCCAAATGATCATAGCATGGTTATATGAGCAGTCTTGAGGGCTTGGGCAGACAGAAGCATAGGATTGGAAACATGGAAGGTTTAGAAATACTGAGAAGGCAGACAGAGAAAAGAGGCTTGTTCACACACATAGTTATAAATATATAATAAAGAGCTGAAACAATTAGATCCTTTCTGTTTTGATTGCAAAACTCAGACTCTACCAATCAAACAGTGGGTGGGATTGATGGATCTCAATGTCTTGGGAAACTATTAACTAGAAGTTAAACAACTATCTATCAATGAATGAATGAATGAATGTGTTGGAAAAAAGACAGTACCTGTAACAAAACAGCGAGTGACTTCTCGACACACCTATTCATAGCAGCAACAGAAGTACAGATTTATTTAGCCATAGATGGATATCTATCTACACATCACTATAAACCATACCACAGTAACACCGACAATACTTCCATCTATTTGATCATTTTGCGTATTTTTTTTTAATATTTTTTTTCCCAGCCCGAGATAGCTAGCCACAGATTGCCAATAAGCGGCGATCTCCCTTCCAGTGACGAAATCCAAGCTTTGTTACGCCAGCCAACTGCTCCACCAGCGGTGGTTGATCCTCACCCGCCTCTCACATCCGCTGCGATCTCCGCCACTCCATCATCACCATCATCACGACCACCATCACCACCATTGTTCGTCTCTTCTCCCGTCCCCCTCCTCGCCGCCCGCGTTTTCCTCCCGCCAACGCCCACCAACTAACTCCAACGGTTCTGCATCCTCCGTTGTCCTCGAGGCTTTTCGGGTTTCCCGCCTGTTCCAAGGTTTTCTCACTCGCTGCCTTCCCTCGTTTAAATTACTCAAACCCCCTCCTCCAATTGCCTCTCCCATCGCCCCCCGCCCCTCTCCCCATCCTCCACCCATCTCCTCCCCCCA
>QGQJ01001721.1:0-10698 GCA_003206725.1 Blastomyces emzantsi
CCCCCCGCCGAAGCTCCCACTCCCTCTGCCTCTCCCTCGCCGCCGCGTAATAGTTCACAGACCCCTTCTTCCCATTTCTACCCTGCAACTGCATTCCCGCTCGCGACTCTGTCACAGACACCACGGGCCTCGCGCCATACGTCACCGCCGCAGTAGAAGAAGAAGATGATGATGATGATGACGAAGATGTCGTCGCACGGCGGATGAGTAGCGGTGGGCGTTTGAAGAGTGGTGTGCTGTCATTGGAGACGAAGGCTTGGCGGGAGCCTGAAGATGTGGTTGATGTTGTGGAGCCGGAGGCGGCATTGGAGGATGCTTGTCTGCGGAGTGAGAGGCGGTCGACGACTTTGCCGCGCTGTCGGCGGCGGGGGTGTATGTGGTTAGAATCGGAGCCTGTGACACCGCCGCCGTTGGTGGGTGCTTGGATGGGTTTCTCGTTGCTGTCGTTGCAATCATTGCTATCGTTATTATTATCAGCGGAGAAGAGTCGGGTTTCTAGGTCATCTTCACGCTGCTCCTCGTTGGTCATTTCGGTCTCCCTCTCTGTCTCCTCATCAGAAAGAAGTATATCCTCATTGAACGATTCCGAGGCGTTAGAATCGTCCCCGTCAAGGAGGAAAGACACCGACTCGCGGATCTCAGCAAGCGTCAAAGGCTTCTTCCTGCTGGGGTTCTCCGCCGTACGGCGCATATGCGGCGGTGGGCGATTCAGCGCATCGGGGCCTGACTGGTCCAGTGGGCGCTTGCGCTTATTATTGCCGACAGCAGAACCATTATCCCTTTCTGCAGAATGAACGTTCGCCCCTGCTTCCTGTTGTTGATGACTCCCGACGGCATTTTCCTGCGACGTGTCCTGTGAGCTACCCGTGATTCCGCCTTCCAAGAAATCCATCATCGGCACATCATTATCCACATCCCTATCTTCAATAGAACGCAGGAAAGCAGTTTTTTTCGGATCCTCCGCTATCTGACCGATCTTCTCATCTTCTAGGAGAGCTTTACGCATCTTGGCGAATTCTCTTCTCTTTGCGCGGCGGCGCGCGGCGAGGCGTTCATCATCTGAATCGGAAAGGTCCAGATCATCACCGCCGGCTCCGCGCCTACGGCGAAGAGCGCCAGTAGCGATATCCCTCATCAGCTTATTGACTTGCTGCTCGTCCTGTTGTCTTGAGTGATTTCTGTAGAATTTGGTCCTGTTAGTTTCATTTTCCAATGTATTATCCAATATAGAGAGGAACACAAGGGACCAAAAACCTACGCATTAAGTGCAGCCAACTCCTTTTCATCAACCACTTCCCCACCGTCGTCATTAATCATATTAAGATCAATTTCATCCTCCTCGCCAGCACTCTCATCACTCGCCCCTCCCAAACCCGCATACTCATCCTCAGACTCTTCAGCCACTTCATCAATAACATCGCGCGCCCTGCTTTTAGATTTGTCAAATGGAGTCTGAGAAGTCTTCTGCGTTTTTTTGTTCGCAGCCTTGCGCATAACATCAAAGGCACTAGATTTGACCAGGAACCCCTCATCATCGTCCTCGTCAACATCGGAAAGATCAGCCACCGGTCCACGCCGCAGAATTTTTCTTCCCTTACTCCGTCGGGCAATCGGAGATTGATCGTCGCCAACGGGTACGGTATCGATCGTCGACGTAGGCACCTGTGCATGCACATCGGTAAACCTCCTCCCCTGGTCAAATGGAGAATAAACAAACCCAGCATCCTGCGTCGGTTCAGGCGCCTGGGAGTATGATGTGACAGTCCTGGCCGCAGGGGACTCTGACACCCGGTCCTCGCCATCGGCCCGTGGATAACTCGCGAATATATCGAGCGGGACGGAATCCTGACCCTGGCTGTCACGAACAATTTCCTGCGAGTCTCGTTCTAGTAGAAGTTGATCAACAGGGCACTCAACATCTGGCATCCTGCGAAGCATGGCGAGTGAGTCCTCTTCGTTATCCTGGCTGTCCGCGAAAGTAGCACCGAATGCTTGCGTTAGGCCCATTAATGGGGTCCGTGAGGCTCCAAAATCTGGGAAGAGGGGTTGGGCCTGTGATCGAACAGGCGTTTGTTGTGGTATCGGAGCGACATCAACATTTCCATCCTCATCCTCGTCGTCGCTAATAACGCGCCTTCGGTTTCTCCTTGGGACATTCCCATCTGTCCTTTGTACTTGCTGGTTACCCGATTCAATTTCTTCACCGTCGTCCTCTGAGGCATCAGCTTCGCCTGCTTCACCATGGACGAAACCAGTACCCTCTTCTCCCTCATCGACGGGCTCATCGTCTTCTTCTAATTCTTCATCTTCCACTTCTTCGTCATCACTTACTGTGATGTCCTCCCCTTCCTCTTCGTCAGACCCAGAAAGGACCTCCTCCCCATTCACACCCTCATAATCCCCATCTTCACTATCATCCAAATCAAGAGCATCAACGTGTCCACCATCCTTCTTTGCC
This sequence comes from Blastomyces emzantsi, assembly GCA_003206725.1. Taxonomy (NCBI): domain Eukaryota; kingdom Fungi; phylum Ascomycota; class Eurotiomycetes; order Onygenales; family Ajellomycetaceae; genus Blastomyces; species Blastomyces emzantsi. The sequence goes on from QGQJ01001721.1 coordinate 2,459, forward strand.
GCTTTCCGTTCCCTTCTCGCAATTTCCTCCGCCTGCCCTCTAGCTTTCTCCAGCAAATCCTCAACCTCATCATTAACACGCATGCGTTCCTCCGCAGTCTCTATAACAACACCCTTGGCCCTCAGCTCCTCAATCTTTTCCTGCCGCTCCTGCAATGCCTGTAGCCGCGCGCGTCGGAAAAGATTGTTATCCAGCTCACCGCGTGTCATCATGGCTGTCTGTCGCTGGCGCGTTGGAGAAGTGAGTTGTGCTAGGGTTCTAAGTTTTAGTAGTGTGGAGCATGACTGGTTATTACGCGTCGGCAAATTCTCAAACACAGCGATACGACGCGTTTTCGCAGGGGAAGTGATGATTTCCAAATCAGAATCAGTGTTGTTCTTTTGACTCTCCTCTATCGACTGCCGGGAGAGGTGGATACGGACGGGTCGTGTTGTTTTGTTGGGCATTCCGGGTGCTGGGGTTACAGACGGTGCTTTCGAGGCTTGTCGTTCCGGATGAGAGGGGTCAACTGGTGCATGAGAAACCTGCGCGGATCCAGCGAATATGTCTTCCACAGATGGAAAATGAATGTCGTCGTCATCATTCGACACGCTAACTCGTTCAATGCTATCTTCGCCAGCTTTTTCAGTTGCTTTGTCCGCTGGAATCCCCTCTCTCAATGGTGAGGTAGGCGGCGTACTATGCCTATCCTGCCCTTCCTCATGATCTGACGAAGCGGGCGCAGAGCTCGTAGCCGCAGTCGCATTAATAGACGAGCTTTTGCTGTTAAACTTAGCCAGGAAACTATCCAGCGTAATCTTCTTCTTTGTAACAGCCTGGTGGGCCAACTGCATATTGCGACTCATACGTTGCGTCTCGCGGTTCATCTCCAGCATCGCCTTCTTGCTCGCTTTACGAGCGGAGGGGCGCGAATGTTGCGTTAACTTCCTCCCGGACTCCGAATCATCAGCATCGTCACTGAGTCGATCAGAGCTGAGTAGTGTTTCTTCCAGCTCGCTCGATCGTTGTAATCTGGCGGCTTTTTTCTCCTCTTCCAGTTGTTCGCGTGCTTCACGCTCCTTTCGCTTCTTCTCAACGAGGGCCATGAGTCTGTTATTGTGGGGTGCTCTGAGCCCCCCATCATCATCATCATCATCATCATCATCTGTTTCCATTGCACCCCGGGTAGGGCCATTATTCCTTTTCGTGGTGGGGGAATCCTGAGAAACGAACAACGGCGAAAAAGACCTGTTAGACGTTATCGAAGCAGATCTACGTTCGCGACCCAACCCCGTTCTCCTCCTTGTAGTCGTTTGGACCTCATCGTCTGTCTCCATGCCATTGCCCGTAATTGTATTCAGTTTTGGTGAACCCTCCGGCACAAAAAGTGGAGAACATGAACGACGCGGCTCCCTTGCTGCTGCGGGCGATTTCCTCCTCCCAAGTGCGCGAACATCCTGATCCCCATCTTCATCCTCAGAAGATAGAGGACGAAGTCCAATATCACCAGCAGTAATACCTTCCTGCGCTTGGGTCATTCCGTTCGAAACCCGTTCGTACGCGCTCTTAGTCGGAGTCGTGGTCGCACTCTGCTCTACCGTTGATGCCTGCATGCGTGCCGCCATCCTCCCTTTCGGCTGCATGGGTAACTCGTCTTCCTCCTCATCCACATCACCATCATCATCCCGGGGGCGATAGAAATTCGCAGATGCAAATGTCGTAAAAAGCGGCCTCGACACAGGTTGCTTCATCTTCACGCTATGGCTATTGTTGCCGCCGGCATCAGAAGGGCGACATGACCCGTTAGTTTCCGGGTCCTTCTCCCTTTCCCCCTCCGAATCTGTATCCGTATCATACGCCGCCATAATGGCCCGAATCTTCGCGCCCGGCGTCAATATGGCAGGCGAGTTGACGCCAGCATCATCGCTGTCATGTCCACTTTGTTCATCGCGCTCTGGTGTTACTGAGGACCGCGTCGGCTGTTGGGTGGAGGGTGTATCGATTTCCATATTGTCAATTGGCAATTCCAATTACAATTGTCACCATATATTAGTAGTAGGTGGACCCGACTTGCAAGCAAATTGAGATTCGGATTGGGAACGGGATTGTCCGACCTGATCTGGCGTGCCAATCAACGCAGATGCGAAACTGGGCTCCGATTATGCTAGACTGCCATTGGGGTTCGAGGGTAAGGTGTGTAAATGAAATATGGCATTTAAACTGCGGAATTAAACGTAGGGGAGAAAAGTTATTCGTATTAAAGCAATATTTAGTATGTTGAAAATCGTCGATAATATCATATCTCCATATGGTGAGAGTTGGATGTCGGGGAAGTGCTGTGCCAATTTTGACCGCTGCCACGCGAAGCCGCGACGCGCGGGAGACGCGAGGGAAGGTATCACGCTAGTCTGCTTTCAGTAAAGTATGAGATCTTATCTTATCGATAAAGAAGCTTGGCATTTTTCTCCAGCCAGCGCACTTGATAGGGCTGACTGGTTGCCAGTAGACATCTGTGGGAGACACCGCTTCAGAAGAACAATATTGATTAGTCTATGCACGCGGAAATAGAGAAAGGAGAAACAAAATAAAGACAAAGAGGCTCGCAAATACAAAGAAAGGAAACCCATCGAGCAAGAAAAGGAAAAGTAGAACACAGAAAACACACTTCCCATCGCTCCCTTTCTTCGAGACCCATTTTTGCAGCTTTTCCCCTTTTTATAATTTCGTCTTTCCATCCTCTTATCCTTCTTCTATCCACTTCTTGTCCTTCCACGGTATCACTTTCCAGCTCCAGCACTTATTAGTCCAGCAAAGGAGACCCAAAACCCTCTTATCCCCACATCCTCCAGACCTGGGAACCTATGAAGGTAAGAACACTGCACTAGGGTCTTGAGTCGAGGAGCATGGGACTGGTAAAAACAAAATGAACAAAATAAGAAAGGATAAGAGAAAGTATAAAAAGAAACAGTCTATTGGAAATGAGCATTACCAATGCTAAAATACATCAAAGGCGGGCGAGAACTAGGATTTTTACAAAGGCTTATAAGGGGAGAAGAAGAGAAAAGGGGGGGATTTTAACACAGGATGCAGAAGTAAACGTAGGTTAAGGTTGGGGAGGGAGAGAAACGAGACGAACGCAACGCAGAGGAACAGAAAAGAGAAAGAAAATTAAAACCAGACGCCACGAAAAAGAGTAAGGATGGAAAGATTGCAGCGAAACAATAAACATGGGGAAAGAATTATATACCGGAAGAAAACCCGCTATGTATCCATATGAAAGCTATAAGAATCGATCGAAGCAAACAAAAATAGCAAACCCGAACCAGTTAATTAGGAACGCCATACAATAGTTGGTCCTTCTTTATTTCGATTTTCTCTCGTCATCAGAAGGCAAGTGAAGAGCAAGGGGAGAACTTTAGAAACGACTCTTGCCTTTTGGCACTGCCGCACGCAAAAGAGATGAAAAATGTTAGTTAGCCTATAATTCAACAAAAATTCGTTTAAATCTCAATATCAATTTCGAAATCCAACGCGGCAATATTTTCATCATCCGTGGGCCGATGGCGGATAATGGGGATCCCCCCCTTGCGCGCTGACTTCATCGAATCACCGGCGCCCTTTGTGCTGGGTGTCGCGCTCCCACCATTTGGCGTAGGTGTGCTAGCTTTATTGCCATTAGGTGTGTTAGCACCCGTGATGGGTGTAACCGGACGACTCATATCGCTCACTCCTCCGTCCTCCCCACTCTTCGGCACAAGCCGGTTCCCATTAACGTCATAATGGGTTCTCGCCTTCGTTTTCACACGCGCAAAACGGTTGGCAACAGCTTCACCACGCGCCACAGCAGCCGCGGCGAGTCGTTCACGCCGCCGTTCCTCAAGCTGTGCACGCCGTACACTTTCAGCGTTGAGTTTCTGGTTGCGTAGGTTCAGTTCTTGCAAGCGTTCTTGTTGCGTCTTCTCCGTTGAGCGGGGTTTAACTAGACTTGTACCAAATGCCAGCTTGGGCCCTGTAAATCGCTGTAGTTCAGCATCACACTGGGCAACCGCTGCTTCGTCGCCGGCTGCGATCGCTTCCTGGCGTCGCTTCTCGAGCTGGAGACGTTCAAAAATTTGCATCTTGTTATCGTTGGTTCCCTGCCGACGGAGTTTTTCTTCCAGCTCCTCTTTCGTAAATTGGTGATTGATGAGCCGGTTGATATCCGCGACCTTGCCAGCAACCATGGACTTTGTGGCCATCTTGCAGTCTTCCACGGCCATGGTTTGACGGTAGCGGTTGAATTCAGCCTATGTATATGGTTAGAATCCATCTTCCTAGTTGTTGAACTATTGTTCCAACAGAATACATACATCAGTGATTGGCGAATCCGAACACGCGATGAAAGGGAATTCCCTCTCCGCTTTGCCATGGGCAAGAACTGCGTACTGAGTAGTGACGAAACTTCTACCGTTAGGCCCTTCCATGGCATAAGGCTTGCCCTCCGCGAACCCTAGCAAAACACCACGAATTAATATGTGAAGTCAATACAGGGCGACATGCGGGGGGGAAATATACTTTTTATTGAACAGAGTCGGTACTCATTTTGCTGCGTTTCCTTATTAACCCCAATAACCACCCGAACATAACAGTTGGCAATAGCGCTGTCGAATCCGGGATAGAAGCAAACCTGCGCAAAATTACTGCGACCAACGCGGGCACGTTGAATATCCTTCAGTTCAGCTGGTGGATCATCGCGGGGCAAAGACGGGGATCGACGATGTGGTCCTTCATCCCATTCAACATCGCTCTCGCCATTAGCATCACCGTCCCAGAGCCCTTCGTCTGGCGAACCGCTAGCTCTATCCTTTCTTCTCGAACTAGCATCCCTGCGACGCTGTTCGTCACGTTTACCCTTCTGCTCGCGCTGGCGCTTGTACGCCTCGATCGCATCAGAAGTTTCTCCAACCTTGCGACCTCCCAGGGTAGTCTTCTGCCGTGAACTCTTGCGCTGGCTCTCTTCCATGTCTGTGGCTCCGGCTTTTCGTTTCTTCTTCTCAGCCGCACGAGCCTCCTCCCGTTCACGAGAGGCGAGGAGACGGCGCAGAGCGAGATCTTGATTATGGCGGTCAACTTGCTGAGCTCTTTCGGATAGTAGTTCCTCGCGTTGTATTTCAGGCAAGGCCATCACCTCAGCCTTGTCTTTGGCGGAATAGAAGAGTTTTTCATAAGGAAAAATCGGTCCCTGATCATCGGAAGGTGGGGAGACGTCGTCAGAGTCAGATTCAGACATGGAGGCGGATCGCAGAGAGGTGCGAGATCGTGAGGAAGAGGAGGAGCTGAGTGAGGTTAACATTTCTGCTTGGTTTGTGGCTGTGGTAGAGGGTAAGAGAAGCAGAAAGTAGAAGCAGAAAGTAGAAGCAGAAAGTAAAGATGGCGATGAAAGAGAGATAGACAATAACTAGTGAATGTGCAGGTCAATGTAAGCAAATAACACATACAGCTCGGCATCATCATCATCGTCTCTGGCATTTCTTGACCTCTTAGTGCGCGAAGAGTGCTTTCCACTTCTCTTTCTCGAAACTTCGCCACTCTCTTCCTCAGACTCTTTCTCTCCTTGATGGTCGGGTGAGGCACGTTTCGGCTGGGTAGCGGTAGTTTCCTCGTCTGAGGAATCATCCCCTCCCGCAAGTGCCAAGATTTCTGCATCAATATCCGACATATCTTAGGGTAGCTGCGAGAGAACTGGAGGTGCAAGTGGATGAGATATTGGAGAAGCCGGGATCCAGGGGGCAGGCAGCACTCTTTTTTAATGACGATCGCGACACGAAACTTGGTTCCTCAGAGCGAGACAGAGAGAGGATCAAAATCTCATGTATAAACGTGATAAAGGCGATAATCCCTAGAAATATTGATCTCTCGTGAAAAGGGGTATCGCAAGCTCGGGATAGACTCCTGTCTGCGATAGTGAACGGGCAGATAAGCCAGCCACCAGCCGAATGGCCAGTCAGGTTGAAGAAAATCGGTTCAAACGTTTTAAAGCAGTGAATAAAATCGCGTATATCCGGTTATATATTCAAGATATATGGCATTAGATGCGTGTATCCGGAAACAGTCGCTCTGGTCAAAATCTTTTCGCAGTGTCGAGTCTCGCCGTCGCTCTTTCATGACGTTCAATGGCGGGAGACGCGGCTTACTCAGCTATTTCCCCATGTGGTTAGTCTCAATGTCAGTCATGTGACTTCCACCGTGGCCCACGTCTTCAGAACCAACCTCCAAGTATCTTATACACGTTTAAATACTCACACGAAGTAAATAGGTGACGCTATCCTAAATTAGCTCCGCAATATATGCTGTAGTTTCCTCGATACTATATATTCTTTAGACCCCCAATGGACCTTATTCCCGCTATCAGACAGTCATTGTCTGTTTGCAGACGATCCCTCCGAGCTCCAGCCTATCCTATACATGTCACCCCACGCCAACTAGCCCAACATCCATGCCGACAAGCACGGCGCAACATTTCCACGGCCCCAGATACGTCACGGAACGTACATTCAAGCAATGGCAATCCTACTGAAACGACAACAAGCGGCGGCAGCAACCGGCCCAAAAGACGCATGGTCCTCACCCAAAAACAGCGGGACTTCCTCGACAGCGCCCTCAGAGTAAACCAAGCTGGTGAACTAGCTGCAACCCTCATCTACGCCGCCCAAACACCCCCAGTTACCCGCTCCCACCCACATCTCCGCCCTCTAATGAAACACATGTATGACCAGGAAGCTGGCCATTTCACAACCTTCAACAACCTCATCGCCAAACACCGCGTGCGCCCTACAGCTATGTACCCTATCTGGGAAGTTGCCGCGACAGCATTAGGCTGGTCGACGGGCATAATGGGTCGGGAAGCGGCAATGGCGTGTACAGAAGCCGTTGAGACGGAAATCGGCACACATTATAACGACCAGGTGCGGGAAATTCTAGGATGGTTTGAAGATGCCCGGGAACGCGGGGAAGAGCCGGATGAGGAATTGGTGGAGCTTGTGGACACGCTGAAACGGATTCGGGATGAAGAACTGGAGCATTTAGATCATGCTGTGGAGAACGATGCGAAGGAGGCCAGGCCGTATGATCCGCTTGTTAATGTTATTCGGTTGGGCTGCAAGGCCGCGATTCAGATTAGCCAGCGGGTCTGAGAAGTTGATATGTGTATGAACGTGTCGGTTTGGGAGATAAACTCATGTCCGAGTTTTGTACTTTCGACATACCCTTGCAGCCTGGGAGGCTATGATGCCAGCATATCGACGCCAGCGATTACAATTTTTCGGCTTCCTGATCGCCCACGGAACTTATCAAGCGGTTTTTGACTGTCAATTTGCAAAGCATGCATCCGGGATCCAGGTTACCTTTCAACAAAATTTCCACATATCAAGATAAGTGCGCCAGGATTTCGATTACACCTGGGCCTTACCGCTTACCGCAAACCAGCCGACCCTCACCTTCCGCAGTGATTGCGAGCGGCACCGGTGGTAACGACGCGCTACTTACCTGCTTGGCTTTTCTTTACACTCCACATGACATGGCGCTCATATTTTTTCTGTAACATATTATATTTCTCCTGTATCATATATACTAGCATCAACGATGCCATCCCTTCTATTCCATTGCGTGTTGCAGGGATACTTTTGCACATCCTTTGCCTCCAGTTCCGTTTCAACATGTATATGTTAGAAATGTTAAAATCTACGACTCCATACGCTGCATAAATAGACCACATCAGCCGCGTTTGGTTACTGCTGTATCTCATTCAACCGTTGCTATCTAGTGACCAAGGGGTATCCGGTTAGTCCAGAAGGAGTGAACAAACCAGGCATATATCGTATAGGAAATGCCGAACAAAGTTCTATGTATCTTTCTAGAAAGGTGGTAAAAATAAACATGAAGTTGCGATCACCGCAACTGGGAAATATGGAGAAAAACACCAATTACAGAAAGGAAACGCCGAAAAGAAAACTCCATAACCTGCCATAGAACTAATCATAACAATGCAGTACCCCAATTGTAGCTGATCGAACACCTGGCTCAATATTTCTCGCCCAGTCATCAAACCAAAGGTACCCAACCTAACCTCGCCCCAGAATAAAATGAAAACCTCCCGCCCAGATCAATCAATTCTGGGTCCCCCTCTCCCTCTCGAGAAACTTCAAAAATCCCCCCGAAAGCCTCACAAGTTGCCTGTAAACAACCCCAAACCCTTCCTTGCCCCCATAATACGGATCCCCCAC
>QGQJ01001723.1:0-10691 GCA_003206725.1 Blastomyces emzantsi
GGGCGGGGCCGGGGTTAAACATGAAAAAGACTCTTGAAAAAGGATTAATGGGGCTCTGTTTACCATCCAAGCGCTTCTCTATAACATTGGAAATGATCGTCCGGGCAATATACCTGGATATCGATGCCCCATTCTTGTCATATTGTGTCTTATAGTACCTGATCGTGTGCTGATCAATGAACAATCTAAACGAATTGACCTCATCCCGAATCTCTCTATCTTCCGGTGGTTGGCTGTCGGGAATGGTTCCGAGTGCTGTGGAATGGCGGCGATGCGTACCTGCTCTCGATCCCCTCGCTCTCGATCCAAGTTGACGCTGAGATTTCTGACTGGTCATTCGAGATTGGCCCCTTTGCTGCGCACTCGAGGGCGGTTTCAAAACTGAGGATCGAGTTCCGGTCGGATTTCTCGCCCTGGTGCCGGTGGTAGTCCTTCCTTGAGATCGCACTCGTTGTGACTGTTGAGCAGTTCCTTGGCGACCTGTGCGAGGTCTATCATAACCGGGATTTGGAGGATCGCTGTCGCGTTGGGCTTTACTTGCAAAACAACCCATGTTAAACCGCGCATTTCTTTCTTTTTAATCAAAAAAGTGGATCCGTGCGAAGAAATACAGTATGCCCTATGCTATGGTCGCAGGAGAGAATTCTGTGGTTTGTGAAATAGGAGGTGAGCTCATGGTTCTACAACCCCCAGTCAACACCATCTATGTGTGTTCAACAGTTGTCTTCAGCAAAGCGCATTGTTTCCCTCGGGGTGAAAACTTACTCCTGTGTCCAACCTGCAGAATCTGCTACTTATCAACGTGGAGGCGCTTCCGCTAGCCGCTGGTGCATGCTTCCACGGGATTACCCAGGCATTACATAGTGCATTTTGGATGACTAGCGAAAGACGCTAGTTACCACTAGCCTAGGATTCAATTCTCACTGCTAAAACATCCTTTTACTATTTTGTGGGCACAAGTTGAAAGCGCTCAACGACACGCCATTCAACCAAGTCAGGTGAGTTCCTGAACTGACCGCCTTCACACTGAGTTCGGGAACATGCAAACTGGCCGATCAGCGAATAAATACAGTCCGCGTAAAGCCGTATAGAGTACTCACATGAGCCTTCGATTCCCCCACTGCACGGCTCACCACAACACAACCTGTACAGTGTCAGGCCCCTGCCACAGCTGTGATGCCAAGATATCACTAATCTAAATCCAGTTATGGTGGAATCACAGCTGTGGCAGGGGGTTTCAAACTTAATACCCCCCCCACGGTACCTTTTGTTGGGCGTCTGGGTGGTTGCATGTCAGCTATCTAGTGGGTAAAACACAGTGTGCGGGGCGCTAGTCCGTACTAGAAAGCTTAGAACTTCAACCTTGGAACAACACCCCCCTCGGACTAGCTAACTACCGCGCAGCAGCCAGCCTCAAATCATTCAAATCAGCAATAATAATTAATTACAAAAATCAGCATCTAGTTTCCTCATTAGGACTAGACTTGATACATGAAATTATCACAAAATCATACTCAAATCATTCAAATCTATTGTATTCATCGTATCCATATGTATTACTGTAAAATCGTGCTCAAATCCTTCAAATCCATCGTATTTCTTTGTATCTGTCATATGCATAATATCATTCATTCATTATTCGCGCAGTTTTCATTCATTTGACCTGGTTCATCTCTTATGTCAGGATTCTCCTGCAGTTCAGTGATGCAGCTCACAAGATGTTTTATACCTTCAGATAAATGAAAAAGTAGTAGTGAAAGGTTATATAAAAAAAAACAGGCAATCCGGGCCATAACCTGTTAAATATCTGAGTGATTGCATGTCAGCTATCTAGTGGGTGATATACACGGTGTGCGGAGCGCTAGTCCGTACTAAGAAGCCCAGGGCTTCAACACCTTTTGTATGAGCTTATCATAAAAAAGGTACTTATTTAAAACCCATTAATATCTTCAACACACAACATCAGATATGAATAAGATATTTATGATAGAAGTATATTTTTGAGCAGAGAATATATTACAGAGGTGTGGAAAATAAGTCATTTCAAACACTAGTAATTTAAGTGATAAAGACATTTCTATCTTTTCTGAACTGTTAAGAGATAATTTTTTCTAGTGTATATATGAACTTATTTTTCACACTTTAATAGCATTAAAGAATTGAAATATTGTGAAATATTATATTACTAACTTGAAAATTTTATACATCATATTAGAATATTAGAATATATTTATATCATTAATATCTTACTCATATCTGATGTTGTGTTGAAAATATTAATTGTTTTCAAATAAGTATCTTTTATGATGAGCCCATTTATACAAAAGGTTCAAATTGTGTTGCGGTGAGGCGCATCAGTCATGAATGTGATGAGAAAGCACAGGGCATGAGTACTTCATAATAACTTCATTTTGCTGTTCAGTTGAGTGAAGATAAGAGTTTTTTCATTACAGCACAAATTGAACATTCAGTAATGATCTCTATAAGGGCACCATAACTGAATCAAACAGATAAATTTGACTTGCTAAACCTCAACAAATACATGTTCATCGGGAAAGCACCTCACAAAAGAAGATTTTTGAAAAAAGAAAAGAAAAGAAAAGAAAAGAAAAGAAAAAGAAAAAGGAAGAAAAAAAAACCCACTTTCCGCTGGCAATACCCGGAAGGTCTGGAGCCCGGGATAAATGGATGCACGCTTTTCTATCTCAGCCCTGTTAACTTGCGATAGACACGGGTAGAATAGATAGTTTTGAAGGATTCATGAGGATTATTCAAGATCATATGTCTCTGTCGTCTGCTCCCATGTTCAAGCAATAACTCAAGAAACATCTGAGAGCAAATTTTCGCTGTATTTGTCAACCCTTACAACGAAAACCTCTTCAGGAGAAACTCCCCTTTGGCTTCTCCCGAGTGCTGCTGACAGTCAAAACCAGACCAAACACAAGTTTCCTTCCCGGAAAGTTGGGCGTCCTCGCTCATATTCTGCAACAACAACAACAACGGCTTTGTGGGACTTAACGGGTCGACATGCATTTCTCCTTTCAACTGGGACACCGAGTTCTGCAGTTGGTGGCCTTCGAAACTCTGACGTGGCATTTTTAAATCCAGAAACTTCGGTGATAATACGTAGTAACTGCAAAAGCATCATCGGGATGTGCAGCCGCATATTTGTGCACGTTCTTTCGTAGATATTTACTAATTCTAGAAAGTGAGGGAGATAGACGAGGCATTTTGCGTTTCCAGCCAATAACCAGAAACGACTAGAGTTTATGCCCAGACATGATAGAAGAATATTGATTAAAATCTTGGCACGCTGGAAGGGTCGAAATGTCATCACAAATGATGAACGAACGCCATATCTGCCGCAAAATATAGCCAATTATAGATGCCTTAATTATTCAACGGTTAAACATGGGCAAAGTGGCATGTTCACCCTCCTTTGCAGGTCCACAATTTGACCAATCCACCAGATATTCTATTTGCCTTTCCCACCTAGCAACCTCATCCATACTGGTATACTGCCAGGTGACGTGAATCTCTACACTCTCCCCGACCACCCGATCCCCCAACAAGACTTCGAGTTTCAGGTACGACAACGAGATGCATAAGCGAACTTCAAACTGGATTTTCTGAAGTTCTGGTGTTCGGCTCGGACTCCACCGCCTCTGTCTAACAGGTTGGGCGTGTTTTTTTAGAAGATCCTTATCCACATTTGACTCGATTGTACATATAACATTGGCGTCACCGTGGTCGATGGTTTGTGGGAGACGCGCGGCAGGTGACCTAGACATGGCGATCAAAGTTTTCCAGGTGATCTCGGAATTGGTCGCTTCAAAAATGCGATCGAATTTATGTCTCATGTGTGGTTGCTGGATAATCTGATCCCGTTCGATAAGCCATTGGATTTGGTTAACGATATATCGCTTCCCGTCATATGGGCTTGTCTTCACATGGCCATTGACGCCGGGGGGGATTTTGCTTCCGCGAACTCTGTTGTTCACCACTATGCCGTACGAGCTGGAACAACAGAGAGCGGATATGACGGAATGTCCATGCCTTAAACGGTGAATTCGGTCCATTACAAGGCCACGGCAGACCGCTAATTGGCTATAGGGCAAGTCAGCACGCCATAATCTAGGAAAATATCCGATGTTAAGCTTGTTACTCACGGGTCCTTTGAAATCAGAATCTGTTTGGCTTCCTTGCCGTATCCATATTTGATTCTAAACTTATCCTGGACGTAGCTGGAGGAACCGAGGCCTCCGGAAAGAACAAAATGTGTCTGTTGGAAAATAGTCAGATCCGATACACTAACGAGAAGAAACAACCAAACAACGTACCACTTTTACTGAGGGTGCGATATCTTCGATTCGTTGAAGCTGCTCGTCAATCATCCCAAAGATCCGACGAATCTGTCTATCGAACAAGAGGCGGATATCATTCCTTGTTTCCTGTTAGTTAGTTCAATTAAGCTAGCTACAACGAATTGTAAGGTGAACTTACCCAGTCACTATTATCCTTCCATTTTCGAAGCCTGCTTCTGGGTTGTTGTAAGATTCCGGAAGCCCGGGGACTTCGAGGGCTATTATATCAAATGGTACCGCGAGATTAGACCCATATTTATGCTTGAAGCTTTGAAAATCATCTTTTGTCAAATCTCGTGCCGCAGATTTCGGAGACCATCGGATGTCGTCACTCCTGTAATCAATCTTTTGTAAACGATTTTCGATTTCCCTCTGAAAAGCCTGGTCGATCTGCACGGAACCAAATGGTCTTCCTACGCAAATTAGCACAAATGAGTGGTCCAGAAGCAAAATAGAAGGGAGATTAACATACCGTTAACGTAGTCTAGTTGCTCTAACTGAAGCACCTCTTCCACCTGACCTCCGATTTCAAACTCTTTAATTGATAAAACCTTGAGGACGGATACATCCTGTAGATGAAGTTAGAAGAAGAATTGCTGTCGCCAATAAAAGGAGTACTGACAGTTGTTCCACCTCCAGCATCACAAATAAGAATCACGTCGCCATCTTGAACGCCCTCCGTTTTTCCATCCGCCTGCTGATCTTTAAAGGTTTTTGCTGAATAAACTGCTGCTGCTGCAGCTTCGGTCAACTTAATTTCGACTGAGTGGGCTTCACAGTCGCCGAAACCCGCACTCCTCACAATTGTGCGAAATGCATCAACCACCTTTGGGTTTTGCCAGGTTGTCGGGAAACTAAAAACGTATTCCACTGGGTGAAGGCTCCAATCTCCCAATACCTGGTGAGCTAGTTGCTTTGGATGTCTTATATACTGGATAATGTGTTGTCGAAGGGCGGTCAGGAAATCGATAAACCATGTTTGAACATCCTCATGTGTCCAGAACACTTCAGCGCTGGTCTCGGAAGCACCAAGCTGGAAATCAGGGTCGAGATATAATTTAAAGCAATCCACCTGATCCATTCCAGGATGTAGCGGTGTGGGTTCATTGAATCCCCATGATATTGGTGTCTTGCAGCCTGCCCGATACCAGAGTTTCGTGGGCACTTTCTTCGCTAACTCCTCGGTTCCTGGCCATTTGCCCACGTCCTGCGGAGCTGCCATATCTATGGTCGAGAATGCGACTCCTATCAGGATATTAGAAAACGCCTCGGTTTAGCACTCAAACCCATAAAAACCGCATTGTGCATGCCACTATGCTCGGAGCCGCTCGTTGAACTATGGTATTCCATGTAAAGGCAGCAGGGAGAAGATAATACAAAAGCACATACCTGTATGAGTTAAGCCCAAATCAATTCCTATAATAATTGTTTCGGGAGGTATATAGCGGACCGCCATGGTTCGAAATATCTACTTCGTTGAACAAGAAGTTAAATAGATCAAGGAACGTATTGGTTGAAGTATTGAATGAAGAAGGAAAATCAAATCCAGGTTGATTGGCATTTTCAAAAGGAGGAAAGACACAGAGCAAATTCCATCCTTCACAGGTATTATTTATAGTATTATATCGTCGATAGCGTGAGTTGTCTTCTCAGGAACAAATAGCGAAAGAGCCGCTTGACATGCCTGGAGTTGTCGACACCCTTCTTTCTTGCTTTTTGCAATTTCACGAAAACCGAAAAAAATCCAATAAGATTACTAGTATTCGCGTTGCTTAAAGCCAATAGCATGTAAACAGCTTTCCTCTTCACAAACCCTAGCATCCCGAGTGGTTCACCAACCAGCCCAAGCAGTTGCCCGATGAGCTCTCACGGTCATGTGGTTGAACCGCTGGTGTCCCAATTCTTCGATAAAACCCCGCATTCAAAACTGGCGTGGGATTTGAATTTCCAGAGAAAAACGACATGATTCGCATCGTAGATTGTGGTGCCAGTATCCTTGGCAGAACTGGCATGTTGGGCATCTACCCCAGATGGGGCATGAACCAGGATCAAACAGCATGTCAATCGTTCACGTTCCCTGCTCCACAATCTTTGAAAGCAGTTACTGCCACTCGTTTTCAGGGGACATGTCGAGGAATGTTGGCTTTTTCTGGGTGGGAGGTGTTGATGCGTGCCTGGGGATCGCAGGATAGGATGGGAGGGAAGGAGGAGGAACAGATCAGATGAAGTAGAAACAGAGTTTCCGATTAGTCAGCCAATATATTAAGCCAGAGAGCTGATTGGCTAATTCTGGGCCACTCTAGGTTTGACTCCAATCGTTATTTGCGACAATTTTATATCAATTTTTGTGAGAACAAACTCCGTTTCGTATCAGAACGCGAGGAAAGAAGGAAACGGGCTCGTTTATGCTTGAAAGGCGCGCAGAGTCCACCCTACTCAAATTCAAAGTGCATACCCTAGCAGAGATTGCCCGTATATTCAAATTCAATATAGCATGGAGTGTTTGATTCGATTCGCGCAAGTCCACGAGTCGTTTCGAAAGCCCGAGATTGAAGCTCTCGCGGCGCTTGTTGGGACTAATGTCGAATTCTTAGCATATACAGAGAATGTCTGTTAGCCGAAAATTGTTTCAGCAGAAAAGCCATGATTTCCCCTTATTTTATGATCTGATCCTAACGTTTCGAACCAGACACCTTTTGCCGTCGTCAAACTTCAAGATGAAGCCGCTGCAAGAGCAGTCATTTGTCGCAGTATCCTTGCAAAGGGCATATATGAGATCTGGGGCCTTGGCAAAACATATGAAGAGCTCCATTCAAACATCCGTAGCCGGACTGAAACGCGATGGAACGACTTCAAAAGCAAATCATTCAAATTCTCCATAGACTCATATGCTGGAAAACGCTCGTCAAAGGAGAAAACTCAAATAATCCATTCATTCGCCTATATGGATTTCCAAGGCCCAATCCGTATGAACGACCCGGACGAGGAGTTTTGCATTTTCGAGGAATACCCATGCCGCCCAATCAAACCAGGGGAAACTCGCCCTGACCCAAATTTCATCTACTTCGGTAGATGGATTGCATGCGGGAGCAGAGATGTTATAGATAAATACGACTTGAAGAAACGAAACTATATTAGCACCACGTCAATGGATGCCGAGTTGACGCTGGTCACGGCAAACATGGCACTAGCAGCGCCTGGAAAAGTGTTCTTTGACCCCTTTGTGGGGACTGGGAGCTTCTGTGTTGCTATGGCGCATTTTGGAACCCATTCGTTGGGTTCTGATATTGACGGGCGCAGCTTCAGTGGTAAAGATAGGAAGCAGGGCAAATCGATAGGTCTCGTCTCGAACCTTGAACAATACGGCATACAACAATATTACCTAGATGCATTTGTTTCAGACCTGACCAACTCGCCAATCAGGTCGACGCGATTTCTGGACGGCATTATCTGCGACCCTCCGTATGGCGTTCGAGAAGGTTTAAAAGTTTTAGGGAGTAGGGATGGTAAAAAGAAAGAGCCTTTTTTCTTAGATGGTGTCCCGAGTCATAGGTAAGGGATCTATCTGTTTTCTTCTTTTCCCCACAAGCCCCTTTCACCGGTCCATACTTCGACATTCAGGGCAAAGAGTTACATGGTTCAAAAACTAACATATATGTTTCTTCCCCAACAACCAGTCTGGACGGCTACATCGCGCCCAAGAAACCCTACAGCTTCGACGCAATGCTAGACGATATCCTTGACTTTGCGGCCCGCACCCTTGTCCAAGACGGGAGACTTTCCCTTTGGATGCCCACTGCCAATGAAGATGATGTCGAGCTTAAAATACCCAGTCATCCCCGGCTGGAACTTCTGAGTGTCTGCGTACAACCTTTTGGCCACTGTAAGTTCTTCCGTTCGACGCAGGTTTAACTCCTCTTTTGTCCCAACCTTTTGCGATAATCACCGTTGGATCTCTCACCTAATACACAGTTTGTGAAGGGTCCCGCCGTTTACTTACGTACCGCCTCCTACCTGATGGGGAAGTTTCATCGTCTGAGCCACGACGGCAGAGAGAGGAGATAAATGGCGTGAACGCTGATGATTTGAATGCTTTTCGAAGAAAGGTACGGATACGTTACTTTGTATGCGGAATGCTCGAACGGCAATAACTAACGTCTATCAAATAGTACTTTACAAAATCCAAGCCGTCTCCCATGGACAGCCCTGATAACAAAACAACACAATGAAGAAAATGGTGTGAGCATGCGATCTAAGCTCGTATTTCATGGTTTCGATGGACCATCTCTTGTCTATTGCTTATCGCTAAGAAGCGAAGAATCAATCACGTAAATTCTATACGCGCATATCTTATCAGTCCGAATACAAAGCGGAAATGGGGAATATTGCGCAAAAATATAAAGGCACGAGAAACATCCAACAATCCCTCCACAAAAAACTTCAGCAACCATGGAAGCCAATGCTCAAAATGCCACAACTCGACAACGAAAAGCAGTACCCTCCTCACCCATCGAATCCAACCACCACTCTGACGATCACAATTTCTCCAGCCCTCTGCTTTTCCCTTTAGATTGCTCGAATTCTCCGTCGAGATCTAAATCGATACCTTCAGTTTCCTTGACCCTGGCAACCTCTCTCGCCAACTCAGCCCGCAATTGAGCTACCGTTTCCTGCGCCTCGTCGTCGTCAAGCTCCTCCCGCTGGCCCCGCCCAAACATCAACCAACCTCCCTTTGCGGGAGTATTCGTATCCAGAGGTGGCCGTGGGATGATATGGAAATGGACATGGGGCACTGTTTGTGATGCTCTCGGACCTATATTTAGGGTTCAACTCCGCCACGGGGGAAGAGTGGGATGAGTCAGTAAAAAATAAACGTCCATGCGAATGGCAAAACATGTAACGAAGGGATAGAGAAAAGCTTATAAATATTGAAATAGATGAAGGAAATGCATGATGTTATTGTGAGCAATTGGGAATTTTGCAAAGTACATAATGCCCTTGTGATATAATTTTGAAAAAGAAACAGGAAGCAGAGGCCAAAATACCATTGTTCTGCACAACATTCCACTGCGCCGGATCTTCGCCGCGCGAATCTAACTCCGTGCCCAGCACTGTCCTAGTCACCACTCGAGAAAGAATCGGGAGCCATTTACCAAGCTATATGTTAAAATCGTTTTAAATCAGCACGTATAAATCAACACCAACAATAGTTTGCTCCTACTAGTAATCATATGATAATCCCCCCCCCTAGCCTCCCTTAAATCAGGGATCACACTTCTCAATTTTCGAAGAAATTACAATACAAAAGTAAATAGGGCACTCACCTCCTTCCCAACCTCAACCCCAACATTCCCCACTTTCTCATAGTGGCCCCGAGCAATCACCAGCACATGGCCTCTCGTCAGGGGCATAATGTCAAGAAACGCCAGCACATGCTTCGTCGAGAGGATGAGATGCGTTTGGGGCGCCGGGGCGCCAGTATCGGCTTTCTTCGTCGCAGATGGGGTTACATCCCGACGAGAGGGTGGAGAGGGGGGGTGAGCGGCTGCTATAGCGCAGAAGGGGCATGTTGGTGAGCTGGGGAGCGTGGTTTTGGGGGACTTTTTAACACGCTTCTTGAGGGATGGGGGTGGCCAGATGGTTGCTGGAGGTGCCATTGTATTTAGAGGGGCTAGGTACAGCCACTTTTCCGATTTTATATGAATTCGTGTCCTTGTTGATTTTCGACGGTACCTCGATGATATCCTGGTTCAAAGTGTTTTACAGGATACTATGGGTAGATATATATATACATATATATATATATTTACTCCAGAAGTTCAATTGTGGAGAGAACCGAAAGAAGGACGGCAAAGCGAACGCAAAGAAAACTAAGCGGAACAATAATCGAGGTCTAAAGCTAGAGAAACGAAAAGAGGACAAGATCTTTCTCTCCGCCCTCAGAAGTTGACACCGGAATATGTTACCGCGCCTCCCCCTCTGCGGCTGATGTTCCTGATCAACTCTGCTCCGCGAAGCCGAGGCCCGCCAGTTTTGGAACGCCCCAGCGGCTAACTTACGCGGTTTAACCACGGCTCCCGCAAGGCTTACCTTGCAACAAACATCGCTGCCTTTAACACTGGTTGATCCGCTTTGGTTCTTTCGAACCATCCCGAGGTCAAGGACCTTCATACCGCTATCCCCTCGTCTGGCGGCGAGGCACAATTAGCGCATTACAGTTAGTGTAACAACTAAGCTGTTAGTTCATAAGTATCAATCAATAATTTCTCATATTAAAATCTATGTAATCTGATTTGTTGATACTGCTTCACTATCTCATGTTTTCTA
>QGQJ01001727.1:0-11141 GCA_003206725.1 Blastomyces emzantsi
TATTTTTTTTTTTTTTTTTTGTTTTTTTATCTATATCTATCCTATACTATATATAATATACCCTCGTCTCTCTATAAATTTGTCTATCTCTTTCTCTCTCTCTCTCTCTCTCTCTCTCTCTCTCTCTCTCTCTCTCTCTCTCTCTCTCTCTCTCTCTCTCTCTACGGCGGGTATCAGCATCCTTTGTAAAACATCGAGATAAGCTCCCCCCCCAACAACCTGGTCCAGAGCCTCGGACTTCCCACCTGGCCTTCTATACCAATCGCATATATACCCCGCAAAAATGACTCCCCAATCACGGCGCCAACTTGGCGATCGCGTCTATGTGTTAGGCGTGGGCATGTCGCCTTTCCTCAAGCCAAACCCCAAGAGAGATTATCCCCAGATGGGCCTTGAGGCTGGCACGAAAGCCCTTCTGGATGCTGGAATCACTTACGATGAGGTTGAGCAGGGCTTTGCCTGCTACGCTTATGGCGACTCGACTTCGGGTCAGAGAGTCTTCTACCAGTTCGGTATAGCCCGTTTCATTTCCCGCTGCTCTGTATAAGAACGAAAAATCCATACTTATTATACTGTATAATGGGAGCAACAGGCATGACCGGTATCCCGATTATCAACGTCAACAATGCATGCGCGACTGGCTCGTCGGGTCTTTATCTAGCTCGCCAATCCCTCAATCTGGGCGGCGCAGACGTCGCTTTGGTCATTGGTTTTGAAAAAATGATGGCTGGTCGCCTAAAGAAGTTTTTCACCGACCGTTCTTTACCGCAAGGCCTCTATGCTGAGAAGATGTTCGACCTCAACCCAAACAGCGAGCCGGGAAATATCAGCCTGTTCGGCAATGCCGGGTTGGAATATATTGAAAAGTATTAATTACACTACGTTTTTTTTTTTTCCCTTCTCCCGCGTTCCGTTCGAAGCACTCTTCCCATATTTTACAACTCAGGCCGTGTGCAACTAACTAATCTCTTTTGCTATCAAGATATGATGCTGTACCAGATGATTTAGCCGAAATAGCCAGAGTCAACCACCTACACAGCGCGAAGAACCCCTACAGCCAATTCCAGACAATATACACACTCGATGAGATCAAGAACAGTCCCGCTCTTTATGGTCCAGTCACAAAGCTGCAATGGTGAGTCGCCCCCTTAGTTTGGCTGTATTCGTAGCGCGGGATCGTAATATTTAGCTACTAATATCTCATCCCATGGCAAACAGCTGCCCGACTTCCGACGGCGCTGCTGCTACGGTCCTTGTGTCAGAACGGTGGCTGCACAAGCACCCCGAGTACCAGAGCAAAGCTATTGAAATTGCTGGACAAGCAATAGTCACGTAAGCAGCTTTTTTCTCTTGGAACTCTTGGAAAACTCGCGATCCTCACCCGCCACCCACCCCCAAAACACTACGTCTTGCGATCCAGCCCCTACTTACACCAGAATCTAGTGACCAAGCCGAGACATTTGGATCCTCGTCCATGGACCTCGTCGGATTCCAGATGACTAAGCGTGCCGTAGCCGCCGCTCTCGCAGAAGCAAACACACCAGTCGCCCGCGTAGGCGTCTGCGAGCTGCACGATTGCTTCGCCGCCAACGAGCTGGTCACCATCGATGCGCTCGGACTGTGCGAGCCCGGTAAAGCTGGCCAATTCGTCCGCAGCGGGAACATCTCACATGGTGGTCGTGTTGTCGTCAATCCGTCCGGGGGCCTGATCTCCAAGGGCCACCCTCTAGGCGCCACCGGGCTCGCACAATGTGCAGAACTGGTCTGGCAACTCAGAGGTTGGGCGAATAACAGACTCGCGCCGTACACGACGGTAGCCCTGCAGCATAATCTGGGCCTAGGCGGTGCTGCTGTGGTGTCTGTGTATAAACGTGCGGATGGGTTGGCGAATGCTCCCATGACCGATAATGAGGTCTCCGGGGTTTCAGGGCTGGGCTATAACCCTGCCACGGAAGTGAGGCAGGTCACTGTTGAACAGATTAAGAGTGTTCTAAGCAGGCCGCATAACAATCAATGGGCCCGTGTAGGTGGCCGTGGCGGTGACTTGGAAGCCCCTTTCCTTGCTAGAATTTGAAAGGAATGCAAATTAATTTGTCTTTCTTTTTGCGACTATTTGATGGTGTATATATCCACTCTTTTCGACATGATGTTTTATTGGATCTGTTCTTTTAAGTACCCATTTGTTTTGATATAGACTACTGGATTTCATTTCGCATTTAATGGTATCAATATAACAATATATTCTCGTTTTGAATTTGCAAGGTAATGAGAATAATTTCTGTTGGATTCTGTGGCGCTAGAAACTGTGACATCGCATGCTTTTAACCTCGTGAGTCCTTTAGTAGGACAAGATCAAACGCGGGGAAATTTCACTTCTCTACCACAGTAACAAAGGATTAATGTACTGATTGGCCTTGGATTATTTGACTACCTATTTTCAGGGGACACATCGGGGGGCATATCGCGATTTACAAGGTGCTAGCGAGCTAGCAGGGAAAAGATCTTTGAGATAAGTGCAGAGCTAAATCTTCAAACATAAAACCAGGTTCCGGAATAAATGATTGCGATAAGGTAGAGATTAAACAGGAATGAGGTGTAAGTAGCGCCACGAAGTTGGCAAAATACAGAATTGCCGACGCGGGAAACCACTCCCGGAGATAGATCGACTTGCTTGGAAACTCTGGGCAGATCCGGCGCAGCTTGAGAGGAAACACGTAAAATATAGTGTGAAAATCATATCCGTCACCACAGTGCAAAGCATTTATAGATCGGCCATAACACATTAGAATAGAAGCGGGGAATACCAACCGAAAGGAAAAGGGAAATATTGGGCAAAATATCGTCATGAGAGCCTGCTCGTGCGATCCGTCGGCTCAGGCTCTGGACTTGGGAGGTCTTCGGTAAACCCGGATACATATCCGCGTCTCTGCGAACCCTGTTCTTCCGTTATTGGTGCATTACTGGTGGAAAGATTGAACGCAGTGCTCGAGAGAGACGAGTTATTCCGGCCATGGGTAGGTTGAGAAGGAAATGTTGGGTTTGGCTGGGGTGAAGGAGGTTCCGGGGAAACTGGACTTCTGAAAGTTGAAGCATCACTAACTACTCGTGCGCGAGTTGTGGTGGGCGCGACATTGTATTCCGTTGGTAGTTCAAGAGGTGCAGAGACATGTCCAGCTAAAAGGAAAACAGGTCAGCATAGGCCACGCTCAACGGAGAAGGGCCGAGAAACTTTTTAACCTACCTTGCATTTCATGCACCTGCGCCCCACCAGCCTCTTGTGCCTTAGGGTCTGAATACACCATTCCCGAATGCGGAGCCGCAGTTGTCACTGAGTCACCCACTTCGGAAAACGCAGCCGCAGACGTATGTTTGTCATTGATTCCAATCTCCGTAGAGGCCATTGTCATATTGGTTTTCTGGGTCGGTAAGCCCATTCCGTACATCCACCCCATAATCCGTTTCCTGTTATCACTGATAACCCCTTCGCTGCTTGCATACGTCCTATCGCGTCGCCGGCGCCATAGGAGCCAAAGTACAGCCAGGCCTGTGACAAATATCAGGCCCAAAACAACACCCAGCACGGGAGCAACCCATTTTGGAAGCCCGTTACCACCCCCACCACCGCCGCTAGTGTCGGGTGTTTTTGTAGGGTCTGGCGCGGAAGAGTTATATAGAGGGTAGGGATAGTAAGTCTCTATGCGCTTTGTATACTTGGTACCAAATAAGCCACGTAAATCGTCATGGCCCCATGACGAGGGTTCAAGGGCTGTTGCACCACCCTTGGCACTGTCGACAAAATCAGCGCCTGTCCAAGTCAACAAGAACATCCTTAAGATATTACTTACTTTCCACCAATCTTCGCGGTCACCAAGTCTGGCACTTCATACTCACTCCACTCTTCTGGATGGTAGGTATCTTGGAACCTTAAAGTATTGAGGTTGAAAACACGGATTATAGGTTGTCGAGTTTCCATATATTGCTCCATGCCACCAACCACAAACATTTTATCAGGATATGTTTTAACACATTTGTGCCCGTGGCGGCCCACTCTCGTATCTCCATCATATGCATGGATCCATGTAAAGGACGGGACCGAAAGTATGTAAGCATTATCGTAAGAAAATTCCGAACGGTGGTTACCACTGTGGCCTCCGTAAATATAAATATTGTACGAACTACCATCCTGTGCCGCGGCAACGACGGAACAGAAGTGAGCCAACGCTGGTGGATAATCTCCCGTAGTATTTTGCATATACCTAAAAAAATATAGATATATAAGCAATCAGGGGAGATTCAGATCATACTAGTAGTCATTGGTAAACCAAACCTACCACTTCCCGTTGCCAATATCATATATGGGAACGCTGCGCATGAACTCGGGTCCTGTTCGATTCTATGGTAGTAGTAAGTAAAAAAAAAATGCCCAGCAGGAATACATAGCCTGATTGCAAGGTGTAAACTGTTATTCAGCTGCTTACATTCTCCCTTATTTCACGCATGATATCATCTGCTGGGGTATTGGAGATGTCTCGGGGGTACGGCACTCCGCCTATCGCGATAAGCGCCCCTGATGTGGAAACCGGAATCCATACCAACTCTCCAGCGGCCCGACCCGGAATAAAATCTGGAAAGCTGGAATTTGACCATTCTGGAGCGATCATTTTAGACATATCGATGGAAATTAGTGTATTTGCAGTTATATTCGCAGCCGGCTCAGGATATTCAATTTCTCCCCAGTTCACTCCACGTTTTCCACTAAAATAAAAGCCCTTGTTCTCACTCGGCACTGAGACCCCGGCACCGTGGGTAATATAGCGGGTGACATCGTTGTTCGTTCTGTCAAGACGGAATCCAGGGTGCCATCTGATCCTAGCAGGGCCATACTGGTCACGTTCATATGCTAGTACTCTATCTGCCTCGGGAGGGCTAGTTGAATCCGTGATTGTAGTGAGGCCGCTATCTTAGTTAGCTGCCAAAGTCTTTTACATACCCAAAGCCTGAATCGTACCCATATAAATAGAACATATAATCGTTTGCAAACATCGTTCCAGAGAAGAAGTTTGGGACAATATTGCTGACAGTCCCCGAACCACTTGACATATTGCCGAAAATGGTTGTCCAGTGAGCCTTTGTAGTGTCAAATGGGACAGACAAGTTAAGTGTGAAGGCATAGCCATCGGCAAGATCTACCCAGCGGTTAGAAATTGTAACAAAATATAGGACACAGGTAGGGTAAGGAATCACTCACTGGTTGATTCAAACTGTCCATAGGTACCATCCGAGTAACCCCTTCATCGGCAAGTTCAAGTCAGCATCACAAAACCAAACTATCCGCGACTGATAGGTTAAAATACCGTTGCCAAGACATTTGTCCGCCATCGAGGTAAATTGTATCGCGGATGATGTTCGCTAACTAAGTATTAATGCAGGACTTGGAGAAAAAAATGGAAGATGAATGCCGAGCATCTGGAGGCTAAACCGCAGCGTATCCATTTATTGACATTTTTAACTTACTTACCCCTTAAGAAAGTCCAAGTAGCAATGGTTTTGTTAACCTCAACTTGGGGTCCTTGCGAAACAGTCCCCTTCCAAAGCGCGGAAAAGGCCGTTGTCGCGATTATCCACCACAGCGCCATGAGGGTATTTTCGGATCGAGGTCTGTAAAATAAAGAATAGGGTATGAAGAAAGGGTTAAAAGCAGAGCCACGCAATGTATATCATATCTCATACGAGATGATGAATCCCGATGAACAGGGGTAGTTTTTTTATGACCATCGAAAGATAGGCCAAGTTGTAGGTCAACTTTTAGGGATGTTGAACAAGACAAACCCAAATGTAAAATGCGACTTTCTGGACTGAAATTTGCGTTCAGTGTCGCCTTGTGGCCTTCATATTACAGTAACATGACAAGGCAACGAAGTTGAAACCAGAGATGAGAAGGAAAGCGTAGTGATGGAACAATAGGCGCCAGACGGAGCGGATAGTTTTAGTTTCTTCTGACTTGAGTTTTCGTAAACGCGGGGCAGAAAGTAATATTGGTAGGCGTGGAGTTCTGGACAGCACAAAAATGAGCTGGCTTGGTAGCCACAGTGGAAGAGGTGGCGGTTGGCTGATCAACGGACAATAGTTTTATATTTGGATTCAGCTCAAGGCATTCTAATTTAACGTTAAAATAAATGGTAGAAAGAAAGCTGGGAACAGCGGGATGGTCTTGGTCCAGCGTCGACTCCGGGTTCGCGGGTGTGGGAGTTGGATGCTGAACAGAGTAGGCGGCTGAAACCGTCGCCCGAGTCGGCGCAGATGAAGGCGCTTGGCCACGGTCTTTGACCAGTGACAGGGGTCTCCGTGTCCAATTCCTTTTTGATGGGTTTAGCAAATCCATGTCATGACCGTCGTTGCGATTGAGTCTGTCTGCGGTGCTGTGTTGGGAATATTATTTCTTTCACCCAAATTGCGCTGCAGGTAATTTAGTGACCCATGAATTTCTTCTTGGAAGTGGTCTCACACGTTGTTTTTGATGAGACAATGTTGTTTAAAGATGCCATAATTATTTGACATACCCGAATACTCAGTGGATGATGATACCAATGGGCCTGAAGCCCTCTCTTTTCATCCACACCATATTGGCTAGTTTACAACGCTCGCTGCTCTCGGTTTCAAAAATGTTGGATAGAAGATCCATCTCACTCTAGTTTTCCCATGAAATAGCAGTCGAACAAAATGTTTTGCTCCATCATCCAAATTATTAACTTGAATTTGTTTTGTAGCAATCGCCCCCGCCTCACTAATCCCAAGTGATTGCCCAGGGTTATGCCCATTTCGTACGCATGGACAAAATATTTTAGTGTGTGGCTGCCATTCATTCTAGAGCATTGAAATGGTAATCTCCACATTTCTCCCCACAGACAAAGAACATAATCCTGGGAGTGATAGCCTGCAGCCTGTGGACTGAGGTAATGTTTTACCGAAGAACATGAAGACGGTCGTCGTGTCAACGACTCGATGGTTTGTTTGAGAAAACGCGATGATTGAACACGAGGCGCTCTGTACGCCCTCGGGAAAGACACACGTAGCAGCAAGAATTCGCCATGGGTTGTGACTGGGCAACTTGCTTATTGAATGCCTCGCATGTCCCTGAGGCAAAATGGTTTAAATAAAAGCCTTGGGTGGTACTGCGTGGGATTATTGAGGTTCCCAGAAGCAGAACGTTGGTCATTGCCCAGACCACCGGATAACCTGGAATGGTTGCTGACAGAGGCTTCGTCCGTTTTAAGGTCTTGGGATGGATAGATGCATCAATCCCAAGAAAACTTGATCACAACATTAGCCCATTGCCTTCCCGTACACTACGTCGCTTACTTTTTTGTGACCTACCGTGTTGGGTTGCTCGATTTTCCAGGGACACCACTCTTGCGTCCCGGGACACAGGCAGATGTGAGGTCCCTTCAGGAGGAATAATATTAGTGTGCGAGGTTGGGTGCAACGAGATGGCTAACTCTTGGGCCTGCTGTGAAGTGCATAACGCACCTGCAGCAGGCTCGGCCTGATAGGCTACGCGGGAGGGGAATCCTGGGATAGCCCCCAAAAACGGGCGTAAAGTGCGGAGGGCCAAAGCAGCCATCAAAACAAGAACAAGCTGAGCAGTTTTCCTTTCAGCCTCCAGGCCGCGGGCAGCTCGCAAGCAGCTCACTAAGCCCAGATCGGCCACACCCGACGATGCATCTGTGGATATCTCTGCCAACAATGGAGAAAGAATTACGGATACTCCGTACAACGTTGGTTGGATGTCAACAACCTGCCAACCCGTCCAGGGCCGTGCACGCATTGGC
This sequence comes from Blastomyces emzantsi, assembly GCA_003206725.1. Lineage (NCBI taxonomy): Eukaryota > Fungi > Ascomycota > Eurotiomycetes > Onygenales > Ajellomycetaceae > Blastomyces > Blastomyces emzantsi. The sequence continues at coordinate 7,830 of QGQJ01001727.1, forward strand.
GGCGGCTTTAACCCAATTCGTCTCGCCAAACTTTTGTCGCCGTTTTTAGCTCGTCTCCAGCGGGCCGCAACAACTTTGATCCGCGGTCACCAGCCCAGCCCCCAAGCGCCCTCACAACATCCATGGATGACAACATCCGACGTCTATCCATGTCCGCACCGCGTCCCTGCACGTACAGGACCTCCACGAATCAGGATTATCGCTCCTCTTCCCCTCACCGCTAACAGTTGCGGGATGGGTGAGTGTCCATCAGCTCGTATACTGACAGTACTGGGGGTTGAGATACGAGCACTACACTATTTTGGGCCTCTCTCCTTCCTTCCCTGCTTGCTCGGGACAGGCATGGTTATCGTCGCATCCGTCAACCCAAGGCTGGAGCGGAGGGCGAGAGAGATCAGTGAATCATAATGCCTACATAGTAGGTAAATGGGCCTGAGCCTCCAGGCTCCAGCGTCCAGGCCAACAAGTCCTTCTAAGACCGTATTTACTCGAGCCGTCTGTGGCTACATGTGTATTCCTCCATATAGAAAGAAGCCATGTAACCATGGATGGAAGTCTAGTGTGGCTGGATTTAAAATTGTGTGCGACATCAACGTCGACCATGTCCCCGTGTCGCGAGAGAGCGGGCTTCCATGAACATGGGCCCAGGGATCAGCCTTTCCAAGCATTTCACCACAATATTATCGTCAATGACAGTTTTCTGAGCACACTTTCAGCCTCAATCCCTTTAGCGCTTCTGTCAGGTATCCCAAATCTGATTTGAGATACCTGAGAGCCCGGCGGAGTTAGGCTCACCAGTGCCATGTCTAAAATGATACGCATTTTTAGTTTCCCAGTGGGAGCTGGAGAACATCCCATCTGTTCCTCGCCACGTCCATCCTTGGTGCGCCACGCTGCAGCTAAAATCAAGGCGGCCCTCTAGCTGCAGGACGTGCTCTGGCTCGATATGTGCTTGACGAGAGCCCCTCCTAGGTTTTTTCCCAGAACGAAAGTGTGTCATCACTCCGTACGTACCACTCTTGCCCGATAATCGTGCACCCCCTGCCCGTGCGTTCGCTGCTACATCCGCCTTACTCGTCTTCTCTACTATGGTTTCTCATTGAACAACGATATCAGCTTAAACTACACTTTTTGGCAGGATATTCATTACTTTAAACAGGCCTATCATTGGACAGTCCCGTCCAGCGAGATCAAATCATTCTTGGCTGATCAACAAATGGTGGTGAGCCAGGCGAGCCCATTTCCGGCTTGTTCAGGGTACTAGATGGGGATCATTGAAAGCTTAGGCCAATGGCAAACTTAACCGCCTTGGCGAGTGCGGGACATCGCCTATTTTTGAGCCTTCGCCCCCCGGATGACCCTCGCTCAACCCGCCTGGAGAGCTATCAGGCTGTCAGGTTGCCTGGGATACTCAGTTTCCATTCGGAATGCAGTGAAGCTAATGCAGTTCGAATTTTCAGTTCAATTAAAAAATAAAAATAAAATAGTCGCTCCTCTGTTTCCTGTCCCATGCTGTATCGACCTGCGTGGTCCGCTGGTTTAGTTGCTCCCCTTTCATCCCCTGTTCATGTCACTTTCGAAAGTATAACAACATCTACTCATCCGATCTCCTCCATTCTTCTTTCTCACTCTTGCTACTTGTCTTGGAGATAAATTTGCCTTTTCGCCGTCTCTGTTCTTCCGTTTGCGGGCAACAGCAGGGTCGCCCATTGAACTTCTTTCGCGTACTTGGGTGCTCCCCATAGGTCCTCCTCATGGCATTACTCTTGCTTGCCTTGACCTGGGCCTCCGTGTGCGTACTACCGGGAAATGCTCAGAATGATAACATCGGGGTCAAGGTAGGGATCAATATAGGGGACCAACCCTCAGCAGCTGCTGGCGGGAATTCAGGCCCCCCTGCCTTAATAGACATTGATGCAGCGATACTTATCTCATGGTGCAATGTAAGGACTCATCCTGTCATCGCCAACTATACCTTCGGGATGAAACTAACTTTTGTACTATGAAGCATCATCATACACGGACCTGCCGCCGTCCCGGCTATCCAGTTACTGTAACTGTCACTGAGACAAAGAATCATACTACCACAGTCTCTACAACTACAACAGAAACTACAGTAACCACTGTCCCAACGACTACAACTGAAACAACGATCACCACCGTCCCCACGACTACTACTGAAACTACCGTCACCACCGTCCCCACGACTACAACTGAAACAACGATCACTACCGTCCCCACGACTACTACCGAGACTACCGTCACCACAATTATAACAACCACAACTGCTCCTGGCGAGACAATAAGTATAACTCTACCAGGCAGTTGTTCAACAGACACGGTGACCCAGACTGCAACTTATGCCGTCTCTGTCTGTCCATCCCGCACAGTTAACCCCACCTTTACCCCTATCGCTCCTGTTCCTACCGATTATATCTGGGGCTGTCCTCCCGGTAAGTTATGCATCCCAAACCGCAATGAAGCGGATGGTGATTGCAACTTTGAGGCTGGGCTTCCTTCACCCGAATTCTTCTGCAGTCCAGGGGAATGCCGCGACCCCCCTCCTCTCGAACCCTTCCAAGACGACTGGGATCCCGATTCATCGGACAAAATTATCGTCTCGCCACACTATTACTACCTTAATCCTCGAAAATTTGGACTGGACTATGATATCTTCGCGTTCAAAAATTCCACCCCGAAGGAGCCATATCCAACAACGACACGATCTCCAACACACTATCCGACGCAATATCCAACTCGGTATCCAACAAAGTATCCGACAACCGAGTATCCGACAACGGAATATCCAACCGAGTATCCGACAACGGAATATCCTACCGAGTATCCGACAATGGAATATCCTACCGAGTATCCGACAACGGAATATCCTACCGAGTATCCGACGACGGAATATCCGACGAAGTATACGACAAAATACGCAACAAAGTATTCGACTCTGCAGCGAAGACAAACTTCTGATGCGTTGCCTCGCGCGTGCTATTATCGTTGCCAGAAGAGCATCACAGAAGCCGAAAGATCCGGGCTTTCACCAACCGTCCTCTGCCTCGAGACTTCGGCATTCAAGCTCCTGCTAGTTCAATGCTATGACTGCCTTGCCATCTATGTAGCCGATCCTGAAAAGGAGCTTCGAGAGAAAGTTCCGAATTTGAATCCCATATTAGATTTATGTGAAGCACCGCCAGGTGAAACATCCCCACCCCCGGCACAAAGTACTACTACTCCACCTTCGACCTCAACACCGGACCCTCCCACGGAAACTGCCACAGAAACTCCCACAGAATCTCCCACAGA
>QGQJ01001727.1:11224-24171 GCA_003206725.1 Blastomyces emzantsi
CCACAGAACCTCCCACAGAACCCCCTACAGAACCTCCAACGGACCCTACCGAAACTCCCACAACCCCGCCCTCAAGTGACCCGTCGGAAACTGTCAGTCCGACCGATGTCCCGTCGGAATCCACACCACCGACTGAAACTGGGGCTGGAACTACTCCAACTGCTACCACAGATGCACCAGGCGAATATCCTCCGGCATCAAATACTCACACACTATCAAGCGGAGGTGAAATGTCACCAACTGAATCGGGTCCGACTGGAGGGAGCCCTAGCGATTCTCCCCCGATTGATTTCCCAGGTAGCGCAAACTCTATCCTCATTCCATCATCAAAATACACTTTCAGCGCTGCTGCAGCCATTGCAGTAATGTTTGCTCTGCTTTGAAACCTGCCCTCAAACGAGAATATTTAATTGTGCCCCTCATCATTTTTTTCTTCGCTCCTTGCCAAGTATATATCCTGAAAAGCACGGCTATGTTGCAAGGAAAGTTAATTGCTTTTTAAATCGTTTATTTCAGCTTTTGCGCCCCCAAATGATACCATATTATGTAGCTTAATATTTTGTTGTTGGCTCCTTTGGATTCCTTTCAATTGGTTGCCATACACTCTCACTCCTGTCTCTAAACTTGGTCCCCATTCCTCCCCGTTTTAAGCAGATCTCTACAGATATATCCCCCTTTGATAATCATACAGTATTAATACAATTTAAAATTAAATCAAGATCGTACGCCTTTTTCTTTTGTGGGGGGGGGGGGGGAGGTATTCACTTTCACATTTACAACTCGGTCAACTATATCTTACAATAGTAGCTCGTCAGCTGTGATCCAAAAAGGCACTAAATTTCCCGTGTCCTTATCCTAACTTCGTTTGTTTCATGTTGTATTTTGCTAACGTAAATGATTCAGCGTGGTGTTTTAAAATTATTTAACGGACTAGGCCTTTTTTCAACCTTGCTTAAGGCTTTGCCGTTAATCTATTGTGAACGAATGCCGATCAGATATATATCTACGGATGTACTCTGTACATATTAATTATTCCAAGAACTAAATATTTCCGGGTGTTGCTGTGCTGAAGAAAAACACATTGAAATTTGATTTTTGAAATGCAAGTATCTTGTATGTGTTTCTCATATAAAAGGTACCTAAACCTGAATTGTTGTTTGAAGTGATGTCGCTGTTAAGGTGGCCAGCATTCACTAGAGATGGTGGGGAGCGGCACGGGTACATATTAGCCCACCCAAGATGTTCATCTCTAAGATTGCTACGAGCTTTGTAACGGCTACTCGCTTCATAAAAAGATACAAAAGTCTCATACGTCTTCAAAATACAAGTTTACTAGATTAATATCGTGGAGGACAACTAGTATAGCAAGGAATGACATCGAATACAAAAATAATGGTGAGAGTATTAGCAAGAACCGCGAACATTATGTATGAACACGGATAAGTCCAATATTAAGCACTTCTACAACGAAATTCGTATGAATATACAGGCGACTCAAGGATTATCAGCCCCTAGGTTTCCCCGGCTTGTTGTACTTAGTACGATCCTCCTGTACCTCTGCCTGTAATAACCGCAACGCATGTGAATACTTCGTTTTCAAATCAACACCCCCATCAAGTTTGATGGTGACTTTTTCGACATTCCCCGTTCTTGCGACTGTTGATTCCGGGCACTTCACGATCTCATTGGCAAACCACCTACCTTCCCTGTGAGCAACCAGTGTCCACGCCGACCCTGATCGACCCGCACGAGCTGTTCGGCCGACGCGATGAATATATGACGTTAGGCTGGTCGGAATGTCATAACTGACGACATGAGTGAGAGAAGGCAGGTCCAAACCGCGAGACGCACGATCAGTAGCGATGACAATTGATATTTTGCCGTTGCGATATGCAGAGAGCGTTTTCCGCGACGTACTAGACTTGCTTGACTTTGTCAAAATGCCCACACGGTTGGCAAACGGTGGGTGCATGAGTGCAAGCAGCCGAGCTAGTCTTGATGCCGATTCGGAAGATTTGGTAAAAACCAAAGCAGAAGGCGTAGATGCCACGATTGGTTTATAGCTGTCGCCGTGGACTACGGATTCGTCTGAAGAACTAGTATCGGATGAGCTATACGAGACAGCTGACGACTCGTCAGACGAGCTATCGTCCGATAGACTTGAAGTTGGACCGGTGGAGTTTGAATCAGATGTAATTGAATGAGAACGCTGTCGCCGAAGGCTCGTAACGTGGCCGCCATCCAATTTAAAATGTGAGAGTAATAGAGTAAGGAGGTAGAGCGGCTTATCTGCGGCATCGCCAACTGGAACAAACACTTCACGCAGAGTTGAAGGTAAACTAAATGCATGGTCGTCCTTATGGGTAATATCTCCATTCCCTTCAGAAGGGAGCGGCGCGGCATCGCTGATTCCAGGAGTGTCAGAAACAACAAGTTTCGGATTTTGCAATCGCAAAGAATTAAGTTTCGCGATATCCCTTGTCATGGTTGCGCTAAGTATGATCTTCTGAAGTCGGGGTTTACAAATCTGCGATCCCAAGTCGTGCAGAATCCGCCCACTTTTGCCAGTGTCATCTATTCTGTTTCTCTCTAGGGCCGAGATCACAACTTCAACCCATTCTTGAAAACTTTCGTTGAGTAAACGGTCGGCTTCATCAATCACTAACCACTCCAAATGTTCCAATCTAAATCCTTTAGTAGACCGGATGTGGTCAACAAGTCGGCCTGGGGTGCATATTAATATGTCAATGTTGGGGGAGGGGGTTGCAACATGGTTGGGAAACGCCGAATGAGATCTCTCAGCTTCGGTGATATAGTCCTGAAAGTTGAAGGAAGCCCATGCCTCAGCGGTCATCTGGTGGCCGTTTTCCATTCGACTGGTAGAGGGAGAGTAGATTTGAACGTGTTTAATAAGAAGCGCCTGTTCCTCCTTTAATGATGCCGTGCCAACAGCTGTTCCTATCCTGAGGCCTGTCCCGGTAGCACAGAGTTCACAAGCATCACGAGCCTGCTTAACAAGCTCCCGTGTAGGCACAACAACCAGTCCTCGCAATCTGGGGAGCGGTAGTTGTTCAATACCTGCTACTAGTGGGAGAGCATATGCCAAAGTTTTCCCAGAACCCGTGGCAGCCGATATGCAAAGATCCCCTGAATGGTGGTGTTCTCCATTACCGAGTAGTTCCAAAACGGCGGCCTGGATAGGGAAAGCCTTAGTATATCCACGTTTCTGAAGAATAGAAATAAGATTTTTGTTTAGTCCTAGGTTTGCAAAGTTTCGTTGTAACAAGGTGGTGGCAGCGAAGGGTTGAGAAAGCCATGAAGGAAGCGTAGAGTATGTCGGGGCTTCGATATGGGCTGGTGCAGGCGCAGGCTGTGGGAGCGGTTCAAGTCCATGTGGGGTGATATCCTCACTGCCCAGCGGCTCGACGGTGTTTGAGCCATTTTTCTTAGTAGCTACCGATGCAGCTGTCAATCTTGACTTCTCGAACTTTGATAAAATCCCGGCATGTTTTACCGGTACAGTTTTAGTCGATGCATCATCTTCCCGATCTAATTTCCTTTGTTTAAACCCCTTCCTGGCTGACAGCTCCGGACCCTGGATTATATCCCCCCTTCGTCTCTGTGCGCTTACCGAATCCGTAGACCCCTCAATTGTGCTGTGAGACGTTGATATTTCATGGTTGTCCTTTTTTGAGCCTTTTTTTTGTTTCCGTCCCTCTGGCGTATTGTCTTTGATTTGTACCCGATCCCCCTCTTGCGGTTCGAGTGGAGAAATATCACTTTCTGTTTTCGAATAGGAGTTCGAATCTGTGTCGCCCCGTTTAAACGTGCCCTTCTGATATTGTGCGAGCGCGACAGAAGCCCCTGGGTTCTCGTTCCTTTCACGCTTCCTTGCCTTTTTGGACGGAGTGGATGGTCGGATTGAAGCATCGTCGACTGGTGCAGATTTTCGCTTCCGTTTTTCAGATCCAGCGGCAGATAATAAGTCCTCCGGAGGTTTAGGGAGAATGTCATTCCTGGGAGGAATATATCTAGGGTAGAATGAAGCCGCCATAATCTCGGATGGAGCCTGACGTAGAGATGGATCAAGCTTTGAGGTTGAATTTCTGCTTTGCTCGAGAAAATTGTTTTGATAGTGGCAAAATGCTCACCGCTTTCAAGGTGTTGTCCGATGCTTTAAAGATTCACCCGATGATTCTTCCCAAGCTTCTTAGCAACAGCATCTTCAAGATCTTTTCTCTTTCTCTGTTAGCCGCATTTTTTTTTTGAGAGCAGAAGACACACTCTCCAAGCCATGAATGCCTTGGGCCTGTGGCGGAAGAGCCTATCAGCGTCGCCAACATGACGTATAATATTGCGTGAGCTCCCATATTCCACACCCCGAAACCTTCGAAAACCTCCTGAACGATTGAGTAACTAACAGTGGAATAGTATGATTAGTGACTTTTTCTTCCCCCAACCTGGTATGATGCATAACCGAATATTCGTGTTGGGAGGCTGCACCGCATGGCTAACAATAGCTAGGAGGAGTGGAAAGTCACATATACCAGCTCTCGTCGGTCAGTAAGGTTACCGCATACAAAGTGGAACGTCCAATACTCTCCCGAGGTGTTAACTGGTATTATAGAAATTAATAGACAGAGGCCATAAAGTTATCATCGTCACTCATGCTTACAAGGGCCGGACCGGAGTGCGTTATCTCACGAATGGACTCAAGGTCTACCATGTCCCTTTCTTCGTCATATACCGCGAATCGACTATGCCAACCGTCTTCTCTTTCTTCCCTATTTTTCGCAATATCATCATACGTGAACAGATTGAAATTGTGCATGGACATCAAAGTCTAAGCAGTTTTTGCCATGAAGCTATCCTCCACGCGCGCACCATGGGTTTGCGCACAGTTTTTACGGACCATTCGTTGTTTGGTTTCGCAGATGCAGGTTCAATTCTTACGAACAAACTTTTGAAATTCACACTGAGTGATGTTGATCATGTTATTTGCGTCAGCCATACTTGGTAAGCCTATGCTCACTTTGGTTGCGAACTGGTGGTCAGCGGGCAAGAATTCTGACATATCACTCTTGTGTAGCAAAGAGAATACAGTCCTCCGCGCTTCCCTCGACCCCTTGATGGTGTCCGTCATTCCTAACGCAGTAGTCGCAGAGAATTTTCGCCCCTTGTCGCACACCACCCAGGGAAGCGACCAAACGCCTATTCCCCGGCCGTTACTAGGCCCGGATGATATTATCACGATTGTTGTTATATCACGACTTTTCTATAACAAGGGCACGGATCTCTTAATTGCGGCGATACCAAGAATTTTAGCTTCCCATCCTAATGTGCGCTTCATTATTGCTGGTTCCGGACCCAAAGCGATTGACTTGGAGCAAATGCTGGAACGTAAAGTTCTCCAGGACAAAGTGGAATTCATTGGAGCTGTTCGCCATGAGGAGGTCCGCGATGTGATGGTGCGGGGACATATTTATCTACACCCGAGTTTGACAGAAGCATTTGGAACGGTGATTGTCGAAGCCGCTAGCTGTGGGCTCTATGTTGTTTGTACCCGTGTTGGAGGTATTCCAGAAGTTTTACCGCAGCATATGACAACATTTGCTAAGCCGGAGGAGGATGATCTTGTTCTAGCAACTGGCAAAGCAATTGCAGCTCTCCGCTCGAACAGAGTCCGCACAGACAAGTTTCACGAACAAGTACGTATGATGTATTCGTGGACAGATGTCGCCCGACGAACCGAACGTGTCTACAACGGCATATGTGGTGCCATTAGTGAAGAGGAGTTTTACGGCTACTTTCCTGGGCAAGGTTGGACTGCAACAAGGGGACGCATACATAGTTTTGCCCTCATCGATCGACTGAAACGCTACTACGGCTGCGGCATATGGGCAGGAAAACTGTTCTGTCTCTGCGTTGTCATAGACTTTTTGCTTTATGTTTTCCTAGAAATATGGTTTCCTCGTAGCAACATTGATATTGCGAGAAGCTGGCCAAGGAAACTGGCTGTTGAAAGCACGCAGTCCCATGAGATCGACTCATCCATTCACCGAGAGTCTAGTCGCCGCGCAGCGCGACCGAGAGTGATGTACTAATTGGTGGCATCTACTCGGAGAATAAATACTCTCACTTTCAAAACTCGCCCAGGGGCACTCCCCTTGCTCCAATGCGTAATCGCACCCTTCCCGCTCGCCTTAGGAGCCATCTCCATTATGACCCGCTCGCAGCATTAAATCCATACAAAAGTCTCCGTTCCGGACTAGTTAGATGCCCGCTCTTTGAGCGGCAGGTAGCGGCAAGATTCGTCCAAGTCGTTCCATAAGGCGGACTAAACGGTATGCGACGTCGGATTCTTATTGATCTATATCCAAAAGCCAACAATGGCTCCCGAGACAGCACATTGTCAGGAGGTGCTCTGAAACAACCCCAAGCAAATCAATTTTACCTACCTCTTCAAGAGAAATCTTAGAGCGGTTCACGATCCGTTATAGGTAGCAGGGGATGATGTACCTAACCGAACCAATCAGTTGAACTAGCTAGTACCCCAGGAAATCCAAGAATATGCCGTATCAATATTTAAAAATAAACAATACAAAATCTATTGATAAACGCCCAACGAAACTGAATTAAAAGCAACCTCTGTGTAACCACATAAGGAACGGGTATATGGCTATTCCAGCAATAAACAGATAAGAAATCACGATTATTTTAGCCGGTCTCATAGCTCATCTCATAACGGGAGGTCTCCCTTCCTTGTTCCACTTCACTCGGCTGCGAACCCATTCCACCGCTTCCCTCACCCCGCTTCCCATCAGGGCACTAACCGGCAAAACACGACTATCACGCACCCCACCGCCTTCCTCGCCCTCAAATACCTTTCTCACAAACCCTTCTTTGATCCTCACCACCTCCACGCAGTCCTCTCTATCCTGCTTATTCGCTAGTACCAGGATAGGCACCCCGACCGTCTCCGCATTTTGCAATACCGATTCAAGGACCTCTCGACATTCATCCAATCTCCCAAATTCGCCCCCCGGATCTATGGCACTCATGGGTTCTGTGATAGCACCTGAAGGCCCCTTGGCGCTCGACGATGCATTTGGCCCTCCTCCTTTATAGCCCGTCGAAGCAAGGCGGGAAACGTCCGCGTCTTCGCCCACATCTGCACTATCCACCACAAAAATAATGGCATGGCAGCTCGAATAGTAGCTCTGCCAGAGGCCGCGCATTGATATCTGTCCGCCTATATCCCATATTTTCAAGTACATGTCTGGGAGCGGGATGGTTGCGACATTTTGGCCGACGGTTGGGACGGTCTTGCCAGAAAGGGGCTGCGGCGCGGTATTGTTTGAGTCGGTTGGGAGGAAGAGGGCTTTTATCTGGTTTAGCAGGGTGGTTTTCCCCGCATTATCTAGGCCGAGGAGTAGGACGGAGTATTCTATATTGGTCCAAAATTAATAGCGGTCGAAGAAATCGGATGTGATAAATTTTAGATACGTCAGGGTTGTAAGGGATAAAAGTCAGTTAGGGTGTGATATCACGGGTAAGACATACCCTCTTTACTCGTAGCATAGAAATAAATCGATTTGGCTAGATGGTACATGGTCTTCACTCAAATCAGGTTACCAATGGTCAATGGGCGCAGCGCATTGCCGTCATTAGATCAACGAGAGACCACCACCAGCCCACTTGGTTTAACAGAGTTACGAGAGTAACTGCGGTAGAATCATGGCGTACGGAATAGAATATATTTACAATAGATACCTGTGGCCGTATATCTCGCACTGAACTTCTCCGACACAGTAGATCCGAACCGGCATCGTAGTTGGAGCGTTGGTCCACCTTGGAGAAGTTGACGACGCATCGCGGTCATGTGATACCAATTCCTGGTCAGGTGGGCCAGCAAACCCTAATTTGCAGGCATGTTTTTGGCAGCAGCTTCAAGAGAAATAGATCCCAAATATCTACCGAGTAATAGCCCAACAAACTGTTCAAACGGCGCAAGCTGAAATATATATTATCTCCGGTTGTCATGCCTGCTTAGCGCGAGGCTTATAGAGATACAGTTTGGGTCTTCACTAAGAGCTAAATGAACATATTAATGACAACCAAAACCTTTAATCAGAGTCAAAGCCCTCCCATTCGGACTCCTCATCTAATTGAGCCCCATCGTCATTGTTTTCTTCATTACTTCCCTCGCTGGCAGGGGATATTGTGGTATCTGTAGTACTACCGTCGCCCTCAACGCCACTATCCCGAACAAATCCAGCAACAAAAAACCCTCCAGTACCCTCTTCATCATTTGGCCAACACCGCAAGCACGCTTCCAATTCCGTCTCAGTCAAATCTAAGCCTTCGTTCACTCCATATGCAGACTCCCTAGATTTTATGCCCCGGTATTTCCAATTTCGCAGTCCCTCAACCTGTTCGTTTCTTGAAAGGATTCGCCATCCACGTCGTTGCGCTACCAGTGACTTCAGCGCACGCGAAACAACAACTTCATTCTCCTGCGCATGAATGGAGCAAGTGCTATATGTGACTCGTGTAGCTGCCGGGAAACTAAATGCGTGTTCAATGATTCGCGTTTGGAGGTTAGACAACTTGATGAGGCGGTCATGATCGATGTCAGGTGTTGGGTCAGGTTGGTCAACCGCGGATTCTGTATGAGTAGTACGAACGGGTGCGGGCGCAGGGCGCTTCCTTTTTTTGCTCTGAGGATTAGGATTATGTGAACTAGGTAAAGCAAGGCTGGGAATATCGTCTCTTCCAACTATACCACTCCCAGAACAACTGGGGTCGAGAAGTAGGCCTGTTATTGTTCGGAAACGTTTATCCTCGGGGGATAGGGCAAGGAAATCCTGACCAGCAAGGACAGAAACCATCTTGCCAGCACCAGCAACAGTCACCATCCGCTGTAGAATTTTTGACCGGGCTTGCGAGGCGTCGCAAGAAAATATTTTGGACTTCTGTTGAGCTAAGCCCTCCGAGCCTGAACACAGCAATGAGGCAAGATGTGTTGTCTTGTTTCCAGGTGCAGCACAAGCGTCCATCAAGTCTCCAGTCCATTGTTTCACATCACCTCCCAGGAGTAAATAGGCCGGGAAGCAAGATGCTTTGTCTTGTAGTATTATCCTCCCCTCTTTATATGCCGTCGATGACGTTAGTTCTGCGGTTTGTGGAACAGCTAGAAGGTCCGGGATATGAGGATCGTGATAGTATGATTGTGATTCAGCTGCTGCTAACTGCGATAACGAGTGAACTAGTCTATAGGATGAAAATGTTGTCTTCGACTCTTTGTCAAACGTTGTTACGACATTATTTATCCTGACCCATCTGGGAGGTACCAATGTAGAATTCCCCTCCCCGGCGGGGGTTTTCTGCTTCGCGGCCAGCGCCTTGAGCTCTTCGACGGAGGCACATCGTCGGCGCACACGAGATCTGATGAACTCTGCTTTTATCCGAACTTTGTGTCTTTCGATGGCCAAACGCAAGGGATGGTTTGACGGTGCGGCAATGCCTCTTTTTGCTAGTAGCAAATCGTGGGCAAGGAGGATCGACAGGAGGGGGGTGAGCTAAATATACCTTTCAACCGCGCCAGCAGTGCTAGAAGTTAGTTTCGTTTATTCCCATGTTACATTTGTTTTCTTTTTATGTATTAGGCAAAATAGACAGTGGTAAGAAGCTGACCTTTGGTTCGAGAGAAAGGAAGCCGGCATTCTCAACCACTTCTTTGAGGATAATATCCCATTTCGCGGTCTCTGTTATCAAGGCGAAAACCTGCACGGCAGGTGACTTGAGTTTCGAATTGTAGACGCGGGCTTTGAATGAGCCACCGGCGCCAGAGCCGTTCTCGAGAATGGATACGGCATCTAAATACAATGACATAGCAGCTTTTGTATATATGCTCAAGGATCCACATATGGGATTGGATGGATGTCTACATAGTAAATTCGAGCGAAGTTATGTTCTCGATTTTGTTCCGTTGGTGTTTGCAATGTTTGTTCAGTTGCAGGCCGCCGCCGCTCCAAAGTTACAACGCTAATCCCGATTTGAGTAAACCTTAAATTCAATGTTGGCCTAGGCGGCGGGTCCAGGTCCCCGGTGTGTGTCGCGTGGGCATAACGCTAGTTTCTATTAGAATTGGGTGGTTCCATTAGTAAGCGTCGGAATGGCTTATCTGATCCAGCAGGATTAGCGCATACCGAAGGAAGAGAGCGCGAAGAGCACCACCATCAATCGCCATCGACGATGAGAGAGGACTCGAAAATCAATTGCGCACCAGACCTAGATTACTCCAGTCCACCTATCCCCCTGCTCTTCCATCCGTATTTCCGCACTGGGTTTCTTATTATTTCCCTAGTCCGGGGTCGCGCGGGTCATCATCGCCGTGTCAAAACAACCCCGCACCCCTCACAAACATTAAGGTTCACTCCCGTACATTTCAGGCAGATATTTGACCATTGAGTCGTATAAACATCTGGTGCGCAATGGGCTTAACCGCCCAATTCACAACATCCCTTCTCCCACCTCCCCTCCAGAGCCTCACGCGACCCACCGACTCCAATCCTGCGCCTGCCAGCAACCCCCAAATATTCAACGATGCCATGCACGTCCGTACGGTAGTCTTTGTAGATGAGCAGCATTGCAAACCAGAGAATGAATTCGATGACAATGACGCGAGAAGTTGGCATTGGGTCCTCTATGCTCCAACAACAGAGTCCGAAAAGCCCTTCCCCATCGGCACTCTTCGACTTATTCCTCCCCCGCATGTACCTAATGAACATAAACTGGGGAGACCCTATGTGGCCTTGTCGAGAGTTGCACTGCTACAGCAGTATCGCGGTGCGGGGCTTGCGCGTGTCCTAGTAGAAACCGCTCTGAAATGGGCGTCGGAACATCACAAGGCGCTACAGGCATCTGAGGACACACCGTGGACTGGCGAGGTGCTGGTCCATGCCCAAGTGACTGTTGAAAAAATGTATGCGCGGCTGGGGTTCGTGACGGATGAGAGTATGGGGACGTGGGTGGAGGAAGGGATGGATCATGTTGGAATGTGGAAGACGGTAAAGATACTGAAGGAATAACCTCATGGCACTGAAGGAATAACCTCATGGCTGCTGGAAAATTTTTAGTTATCCAGCTACCCAGGATGATGATTTGGTTTGTAAAATGTTGTTGAAGTTACGATCTGAAGCAAGCATATAGAGGGATATATCCGACTAGATTTTCATTGTCTCGTTCGGCGGCTTTGCATCTTTAGAGAGATGGCTAGTTAATCATGATTCTTGTTCCGAAATATTATATAACATTGCTGGGCGACATCACCCATCTTTCTCGAACTAAAGGATGCAAAAATATTATACGAGGTAAGTAGAAACATCTAACAAAAACAAAATCAAGGGGGAGCACACAACAATCAGAGGAAGGATTAACAACAAAAAAATGAAAACAAAGGAAGATACACGAAATATATCCATAACAATCTGCGGCGCAACCGTCTATTAGAGCGAACACCAGTATAATAACAGCAGAAATCTAAAAGAAAAAAAAAGAAAAGAAAAGAAATGTATCCCGGGTGAAAGGACAAACAATGACCTTGAGGAATCCCGAGGAGAGATAAAGACCAAAAAAAATTATAGGGGCTGTCGAAAACAGGAGAGACAAGCAGTAAATTGGCGTAAAATATTTGCTAGGCGAGAGTCGAAGGATGTGTGATGAAAGTCCGAAATACGGGCGCCAATATTCATGAAAATATATATATGCGAATGAAGTGAAACGCTAAAAAAAAAAACGCAAGGAAGGTCTGTAATGGGATATATATAGCCCGTCAAAACGTGCTCCAGTTCCAGTCTCTCGGGACGCTACTTGCAGCAAGGCCTTCTTGACCGATTGATGGTGGCATGGCACCCGGACGAGTAGCGGCTGCGTGACCGGAGCGATTAGCTCTCATTGTCCTAGCGGACGATGGGTTTTTAGCTTGGACATCTTCTAGATTAGAGGCAAGATCTTGTTGTATTTCGTTGAGTCGTGTGGTGCGAGCCTTGTCCCAGCGGAGGTAAGCGCTCCAGCAGAGATCACAGGCACGTGAGGGGATTCCATCCGGATGGAAGCGGGCATTTTGGTCGAGGGGCACCATGTAGAGAGTATGCGAATAGCAAAAGACGTGGCCACAGTGCCGGCAGTGATGTCGGCGAAGAAAGAGGCCAAAGAAAGAACGGCAAGTGGGTGAGTCGCAAGTAGGGGATGCCGAATCAGCCTGGAAGTTCCGGTAGAAGGAGGCGGACATTTATCAGTTTGCGTTCTTTATCGTTAAACGGGGAGGAAGAGAGAAAAGCGCAAAAGAAAACAAAATAACGATTATCACATAATGAGATTCGTCATGCCGGATTGGAGCACGGAACACGAAACAAAAAAGTTAGGGATGAATCAAGTTGGATTACCTTCCAATGCTCCCGCGTGGGTGAACCTGTTACTTCCCCCAAATTCTCATCCTTCAACCACTCATCCTCAGCACGTTTGCTCACAGCGCTTTTGACGCTCTCAAAGGTCGAGCTCCGGGTAATGGGGCCCGCATTCTCCGGTTGGTCCTCCAGGCTGTCTAGGGAGCCATGTATGCTGCGCGGAGGGGTGAGAGGAGAAGGTTTTGTTGCGCGCTCAGTAGGCCGGAGGACAGCGGGAACGTACAACGGAGACTTTGGGGGACGGAGCTGGCGCGATTGCAGGTGTAATTGATGCAGCTGAGCGTTCTGTAGGCGGGGGGAGGTGGGAGAATTGTTCGCTGGTGTGATGGTGGCAGAGTTCACCGGCGAAGGAACCTGAGCTGAGGGGGTGGGATTGTTCGTTTGAGATTGAGAAGAGAATGTAGTTGACATATCGCTCTTAATAAGATGGCTCTAAATGAAGAAAGATAGGAGGAAAGGGGGGGGGGGAAAGGTGGG